>VWZV01000706.1:1325613-1330613 GCA_013397155.1 Irena cyanogastra
TTTTTTTGCAAAACAATGAGCAAATAATATTGCTAACTACACTAAAACTACCAGGCCAGTGTCCTCTATAGCACATACAAAGCAAATGCAGATTCTGTGTGTGTCTGATCTTTGGGATCACAGTTATGAAACAAGGTGAATCTTCACTTTATAGAATCATTCTGAGAGTTAATTTGTTAATATTTTTGAGGTAGCAGCAATAGGAGTGAGAAGAACCATAAACAGTCTGGCCAGAAAACTAACAAGTCTGTGTTTAACCCAGAGTCAGAATCTTGCATGAGAAATAATGTTGAGAGCCCTACCTGGGTCAAATAAATGCACAGGCTTAATTACTGATCAGTGAGTGAGCACCAGCTTCCTCTGTGCTGGGGTGAGACAGGCCCACGGTGAACATAGTCAGTTTGCAATGCTAACCTCCATTTTGGTGTTTCCTAATTTTCTACATTTTCTTGTGGTATTTTCCTTTCATTTGTAATACACTACCTATTGCCTGCTCACTGCTTCAGTTTTGCTGATGTGGGGCTAAGAAGTTTTTCAGTATTTTCTCAATACAGTAAATATTATCAGAAACTCCTGCCAAATATTTAAAATCCTAGTGTTCTAAAGAGAACTACAAAATTGCTTTTAAAATGCTCTAAAAATCTGAAGTACAAAACAGCTAAAATCCTTGTCAGAAAATTAAGAAGATTGCCTGAAGGGCTGTGCTCTGGATCTCTGATAGCAGAAATGAGTTCCAGACTGCTTCTCCACCTGTGTTAGTGTTTTGTATGGAAAAATTAACTGCTTGCAAAAATGTGTAGGGAAGCAGGAAATCTGGAGCCCAAAATATGGCAACGTACACAGACCCTTGCTTTATAATTGTGGGCACTGTAGACCATCTGTCTGGTGGTTAAATACACTCCCATTTAAATGAGCAAGTACATTTAATGGACAAAATATTAAGATCACTGAGGGGTGAAGTTTTTTATTTGCAGTGTGCAAGTGCCAGAGTGGAACCACTTGTACATTCTCAATACTATACACCTTAAAAATAACTAAGAAAAATTACTACTTACCTGCTGCATACCAAAAACTTGCTGCTTTTAAGTGAATAATTTCAAACCGGAATTGAAAGCCTGATGGTCTCATGGCCTCCATTCCAGAAGTACAAATCAGGCTGCAGCTCAGCTACTGCTGTTGTGAACTCTTTAAATACATAGAAAGTGAAAAATACTGGGATGAATGGTTTAATGACTTTACTTGGAGTATTCATTGTCATTTCAATCATCTTTTAAACAAGACAGGACTGGAGAGATCTTTCCTAAACACCTTAACTAATAAGTTGTCGGTGTTTAAACAACAATTACTGTACAAAAATGAAAATTAGCTGATGTGATCAAGCCATATGGCTAATATAATTGATTTGTTCAGATTTTTAAAAATTATGAAAACAAAGCCAGAGCAGCAGCATAATGTAATTTAAAAATTTAACTACAGGTGATATGGTCTATTTAGTTCGACAACAAATAACGTCTTCCTGGTGTTTTAAATGAAGTAAAATGAGGGAGGGACGACGTTGGGTCCTAAATAGACCTGACCTGGAAAAACGAATTTCAAAAGGCTCGGGCCAGCAAAGTCACTGGCTGTTAACCAGGGCGGGTGCTGATTACGGGGGCTGAGGGCAGAGCGGGCTGTGGAGGAGCAGCCCGGGTGCCCCCGGGGCCGCGGCGGAGCCGGGGTCGGTGCCTGTCCCCGCCCCGGCCGGGCTCCGCGGCTCCCCTCGGGTGCTATCCCGGCTCTTCGAAAGCAGGCAGCTCTCGAAGGGGACAAAGCTGTGGTCACGAAGAGGTACCCAAAAAGCTCGGGGTCGGGTTTCTGAGTGCTTTTCCAGTACTCCTGAAACTTGGATTCGATCCGTGATTTTTAAGACTCGCTCACTGTCAAAGTGAGCCGATAGTTCCCCTTTTGATTGACTCGCACTCAGCAAAACAGAGGGAAGCCATAATAAATCTGCACTGGAAAATGTATTTGTTTGTATTTCTTTACTCTGAAGTTCTTCAGAGCCTTTCTCAGTTACCTTGAGGATGTGTTCTGTCCTGTGCCTGATTACTGCTGTGTGGGGGCTTCTCGATACTGTCTGAGAAAGGAAATTTTGAGTCCGGACTAGCAAAGGAATGGAACTTTGGGAAAGGGAAAGCTTTGCTTTCCTGACAAGTGCAGTAGACTGCAAAAGCTGTGTGTGGAGAAGTCCTGCTGCCTGGTGTGTGCAGTGGGGGAGTTTTACCCCTCTCAGAAACCCACCACAAGCACCCTAGGAATGTCTTTGCTCTATAGCAAATATCCCGAAACTATTTTATGCTTAGAATCTGCTTGATTGTTTTCTCGTACAAAACTGCTCTGCTCCTGACGACCACCTCACGCTGGAGAATAACGCCACGAGAAGTTGAATGTAAAAGCCTCATTTGCATAGTCTAGAAACTATAGACACGGCTTAACTGAGCACTCCTCTGAAATTCTCTGCCGTCGCTAGTAAGTAAAAGTCTCATTAAGGTGCTCTGAATCGAGTTTTAATAATGTGTTAATAATCTGTTGCCGCTGGTTAGAAAAGAAAGGCTCTGAACCAGCTGGTGCGTTTGGAAGGAAGTCCAGCCCGGCGCGGGCAGGGCGCACAGGCTGCCCGCCGAGGGGCTGGCCAGGAGCGCTCCCGCGGGGCCCGGGAGGGAGGCAGCTGCGGCGCTTGGCACCCCGGACCCGCACAGAGCGGCGGAGAGGACACGGCAGGCAGTCCTGCCTGCTGTGTTGCACCCCGGGAGGGAGCAGGGAGATTGATTGATTGATTGATTGATTGATTATTTTTTAAAAAGTACTTCAGAATCCGTCCCTCACATCATTCTATAGAGAAAACAACTAAGATGATGTTGGGTTGATTTCTCCGCCTCGTCATGAGAGTCCTTCTTGGTGGAAGCAGAAATGGGAGTGGGGGACCTGAGCCTCCCTTGCCCCTGCAGCTGCACGAGGCCTTGCCTGGAGCGGCACCACAGGCCCCCGGGACCAGAGGCCGACGCTCATGAGAAAAGATCGCTTTTAGCTGAAAAGATCATCCATGATTCATGATTTATCAGGAATTCAGCTTCACTCTCTCAGACCCAACAGGCCACACAAGGCCTTCAGAGATTGCTTTTCTACTTGTAATATTGACTTCCCCACTGCGTCTCCTTGGCTCGTTACTATTATCATCTGGGTTTAAATTTCTCTTTTTAAACGGTGTGATCTTTCTTCGGTTGTGCATCCTGGAGTAAAAAAACGGGCATCATTTTCACATCAAAGAACTGTCAGTTCCCCTTATGAATTGCTGCCCCTCTCACCCCCTCTAAAGCACTACCCTTGACACCTGAGCGTGCAGAGCACAGTAGAGATATATTGTTGTAATCACAGCCCTGATAACTGAGTGTTGTCCCGGAGAGCCGCACACAAGGGGCCTCCTCGACGCGGGGCGGAGTGGACACCCGCACTTGCCCAGCGGGGCAGGGACACTCACGCCTGGAGCGTGTCGAGCTGCCGGTCCTCCGCGCTTCCATCCGGGAAGGGCGCTGCCGTCGGCAACCGCCCGGCGGGTCCGAGGAGCCGCGCAAGGCCGCTCTGCGCGGCTGCCGAGAGAACCCGGCCCCACCCGGGCCGAGCGCGGGACACCGCTCTCGGCTGCCGCGGCCTCCCTGGGCTTCCCCATGTCCTCCCTCGCCGCTGCCTGTCCCTTCCCGGAGGGCTCTGCTCGGCCCAAGCCTCTGCCCTGCTCCGGTCGGGCTCCCCCCGCCGGTCCCCCCAGGCCGGTCCCCAGCAGGTGCGGGGCGCGTCCAGGTCCTGAGGCCGAGCCGCTGCTTCCCCCCGGGACTACCGGGATCCGTCTCACCCGCGTCTCCGCTCAGATCGAAGCTTTGCAAAGTTTCTCCCCGACAGTTCCCCCCGTCCCCCGAGCGTGGGGAGCCGGCTGGAGCCGCGGTACGTCCTGCAGCGCTCCCTGCTCCTTGCCCGCTCCCTCCGCCTCTCTCCGGCTTCCCCTCTCCGGCCGGCGGGACGGGGGCAGAACCGCGGTTCCCGTCCCCTCCCTGACGGTGGTGTTCCAGGGCTGGTGGGGCTGGGGACGTGTGCGGCTCTCGCCCGGGCTCTGGCGTTTCCCCTCCCCGAGCCGCAGCGCTCGGTTTGGTCACCGAGAGCAGTGGAGCCGGTGCCAGAGGAGATCAAGAGAGCTGGGAAGGAAGCAGTCCTGCCTGGAAGGGGGGCGAGGCAGCACATAAAGGGGAGCTGGAGTTTCCTGCCCAGTCTCGTACGGAAATCAACCCAAATCACTAAAAATATATATACTTTCTTGTCATGGAAAAGGAGAGTCGTATCTGGTTTTGTCATTTGGTGGGGGTTAATTAACACGAAATGGCTTCACCAGATGACGGGGCGAGAAGACCCCTTTCTATTCACCCTTGAGCTCCATGTCCAAGGCAGGGAATCAGAACCCGTATCCGTCCAGTGTCCCCGCCTTCTGGGACTCCCCTCCGGGCTGGTATCCGCTACCCAGGACGCCAGCCCACTGCCAGGGCACGGCTGCCCAAGGCCAGTCTCGGGCGGGAGATTTTGAAGGGTGAACCCTGCATTCGCAATGTTGTTCCACCGAGGCCTTGCCGGCAGAGAGGCCGGCGACAGAGAAGGCCGTAACGTTTTGAAAAGGGTCCGACAAGTCTAAAATTCCTTGTGTGCCCGGGGAATGCTCGGGTTGCTCCCGGGCCCAATGGCTCCATCAGGCGTGAAGCTGCTATTTCAGGTCCTCCTGAAACAGTGTCTCTGTCATCATCATCCTCACACTGATCTGTGAGCTCCTCTTCCATTAGTGCGGACCTGTCGAAATCCGTGTGTGTCCCTTTTCTTGCTGATTACTAACTTCAACCCGCTAGAGGTAATGTTGGAAAACTGCGTTATTAGCTAGCCTGAAGGTAATTAGTACTTCCCCCTGCCATTGCGTCTGTTGTACAACG
>VWZV01000706.1:1333113-1336580 GCA_013397155.1 Irena cyanogastra
TCATAAACAGTGTGTAATGAAGAATTGGAGGTTAGCATGACATGCGTTGATCAGATAATCAATGTCAAAGATGCGATGAATGTCAGTAAATGTAGTTTTCATGTCGTTTCTATAAAATCTTCAATTTACAACAAGCAGTTCAATTACCCAGAAAATACAGTCAATTAAATAGGGGTGATTGGACAGTAGGGGGTGGATCATCGATCTTTGCATTTCTATCTCGCTGGTGGACATTTAATTTGGTTTTTCTATTAGCGCCGAAATAAAGAAAATATAAAATATATTAAACAACCCACAGATTTATTTTCTTGTCAAAAACAATTCGGGCTTGATGACAGACAGTCTTCTTGCATTTTATGATGAATTATTTTTTCATTCTTTGCACACTAGAGACAAAAAACATGCTGTTATTTTGGACAGGGTTTTTTTGGCCACTGTCTTTTCCTGTTTGCTTTCCCATCTATCTCAATGCTTTTGTTTTTAAGGGTTACAACCCCCGCGTTAGCAAAGAGCACAGAAAAGCAGAGTGATACATCACCAGTCCAAATGTGCAACTATAATCGTATTTCTTTAATGGGGGGCGTTCAGGAAAAAAAAATAAGGGAAGAAAAAAGAAGAAAAGGAGGGGGAAAAAAAAACTTAGATAAGGAAAGCCCAGGGGATCACTCCAGTATATATTTAACCAAACTGCAATTAAACACTTGTATCAGCTTGTATCATTTAGAGCTAATGCAATAATAATGGTAAATTACAGGGCCAAAATGGCTTGTGATAGCAGCCTCCGTATTCCCAATAGTTTCCACGTCGTTGTAATTAATGCCAGGGTGAGCAGTTGGTGAAAGAAAATTTCGTGTAAGGGACATCTTGGTTTTCAAATCGAATAGAAATAGACTGCTTTGCACACACCATTGACTCTTGCATTTTTCCATCGAAATATCGATTTTACGGCCGATCTGTAAATATACGAACAGTTGGGCCGAGCCGGGAGGCTGGGGGGAGCGGGGCCGAAGGCGCTGTGCCGGTCCTGCCGCGCCGGGTCCCGCTCCCGGGAGCGGCCGCAGCATCACTGCGGCCTGACAAATGGAGAGGAAAAACGCCCTGGGAATTTGTTGGGTGTCTTTTCGACACTAGATTAAAGGCACACCTTTTGCAGGCTGAAAGACGATTAATATTTCCTCAGCTAAGTAGGAAGCCCAGGCACGGACAAAGGCGTTAACCGCGGGCGAAATTATTTCTCTCCGTTGTTTTTCTTATAGAATATCTCTGTAATATTTGTAAACACACATCTGTTTAGCCAGCCAATTAATGTTAAACCAATGTTTGGACTTAGAACACATCTGCTATAAACATGAGTAATGCATAACATTCGCAGTAAAAATACTGATTAGTATGAATTAATCCATCTGATATGTGTATTAAAAGGCATTTAAATATGTTGTTTTAAGAAGTTCTCATAACCCTGGATGCCATATTTAAAAACAAACATCAGTACGGAATGCTTTGCAGCCTCTTAAACAAATAATCTCGCTTTGATTTAAATAACATTTATTTTACATGACCAAACACAATAAATAACGTAATATACAAAGCTTTATAATTATTGCACATTTGTAAAATATTTTACAGTGAGTTCATACAGCCAGCAATATTTAAAGCACAAATACTTTATTTACAGTTTCGTATAATAACCAGGTCCAACGGACCTAACATAAAACGAACTTACGTTAATTTTACCAACCAGCATCCTTATCGACCATTCAATAGACATATATCTATATTTTGGAAAAATGTAAACATTATTGCCAAAATCGTCGTATATACATCCCATACTTGTGTGACCATAACAAACGATTCCAACAATCGAAAAGGTTAAGCTGGTAAAAGAGTGCTACGTTTTGGTCTATTTTCTTTAGCTTTAAATTATATTAATAAAAAATTTTAATGTAAACTCAGTGAACAACAGCTGGTATAATCGATATTTTTACATAAGTAGTCTTCCTATTCGTTCTTTACAAAATGAGAGATTTGTGGGTATAGGTGTCTTCTACCGTGCTTTAAAGTTCTCTATCCAAAAATGTACATGTCTTGTTAGGAATCTGCTCCAGAAGCCTAGGGATGTTTCTTCTTCACCCTTACCTACCCCCGCCCAAGGAATCTGTTCCATTGGACAAAAAACACCAACCTATGATTTATGTTCACTGAACAAAACAGCATAGCCTTTAAAATAATTTCCTGAAAGTTCATTTTTAAACTATGAAAAAATCCAGTGTCTTAAAAATAGAAGTATTTCAGGACACTTAATCGAAATACATAATAGAGGGTTTTTTCTTTTTTCTATTCTTTTCTATTTTTTCTTTTATTTTTTTAAGAGTGTACGTGAGTGTGCGTGTATTCACAATCACACAGGGCCTAAACAAGCAATAGCAAGTTAGATGAGGGCTTCAACTCTTCAGAAAAATCTCATTATGTGAAGAGTGAAGTGGCTCTGTAGGGAGCATTATGGAAATATCTGGGTTTGATTTAATGAGGCTCTTCACATTGGTGGAATATCAACTTAACAGAGAAAAGTCTACCCGGGGTGTCCAAGTTACCAAAATGAAAATTGGCAATTGAGATGATAAGAAAGTGGCTTTCTTGTGCGAAATCACTTCAGGTAAGAGAGATAACATTAAATAACATACATTCTATGCACCAAGAACAATGTTTTATGTACCAAGTCTCTTATCTGTCTCTTCTAATGACTTCCCTTAGCGGGTTGTTAGTACTTGACAGCAGGTCTCTGTGCGGGGAACTTTTTTCCAATTCCACATTCAAAGGAGGTCCATCAGAGAACATGATTGGCAATTTTCGTCATAATCTGCACATTATTAGCATCAAAATTGACATGGCAGTAACACTGGTGGTTTTTGATGTGCCTTTCTTCAAGTTCAAGGAAGTCCCTCCAGTAGCAGTGGTTTTGTATAGCAGGTCTCAGTTACCCAGTGGCGGCTTTTCAGAGGCAAAGGCGCGATAGAGATGCGTGAGAAATAAATCCAAGAGATGTTTTACCGAGAGAAGAAAAAGACGTCGAGAAAAAAAATTAAATTTAGAAAAATGTCTGAAAGGTAAATGCTTCAGGACAACAGCCCACACCTAGAGAGATTCAAGTATTTCCCAGATAGCGTGGATAATGGTAGTTAGAAAGCGTGATCTTAAAAAATGCCTCTCCTCATCCTGACAATGTCACACTTCCCTTCCCGTTACTGACCCGGACGCGGCTGCCTCATTAGCTCCCGCTTGTCGTACGGAAATACTCGAGACATTTCCCATCCACTCCAACTCAAACCGAAATAATAATAATAATAATTAAAAAAAAAAAGGCCAGAAACACATTCCCTTCTGCCGGCTGCCCCTCCCTGCCCCCGCCGGCCCGGTTGCCTGCACCCCGCGAAGCCCGGCAGCGTCCGGCGGCGAGCACGGCGGGGCCG
>VWZV01000706.1:1346133-1369568 GCA_013397155.1 Irena cyanogastra
GGGAGGGGGGGGGGGGGAGGGGGAGTAAGGAGGCTGGGTAAAAAGAAGGGACCGACAGTTCAGTGAAGCCAGGGGACCCCTTTTCCCATAGAACAAAGCCCTTCTACTCCATATATCGCCGGGAAGAAGGGAGGTGGGGAGGATGGAATACAAAGACTCTGTTGGGGTTTTCCCCCTCTTGCAGACGCAACAATGGACTGGAGAAGGTCTCGCTGTGGATCCGGTGAGACCCCTGTCCGTGGCGGTAGAAAGGGCCCCTGTCCCCGGGCTCAAAAGGTCCAGTGGTACTCGGCTGGCCTTTTTGAAGCCGTGGGCAGGAGGAAGGGGGAGATGAAGCAACAGGGGCCTAGGTTGGTCCGGAGGGGCACCACCGCTGCCCGCCCGCCCAATCTCCTCCCGCTCCAGCGCCGGGGCCGTGGCGGGGCGGGAGCGCGGCGGCGGGGCGGGGGTGGGAGTAGAGGGTGGGGGCGCCGTCGGTGCCGACCGGGGGACTGCGAGGCGAAAGGGGCA
This sequence comes from Irena cyanogastra, assembly GCA_013397155.1. Taxonomy (NCBI): domain Eukaryota; kingdom Metazoa; phylum Chordata; class Aves; order Passeriformes; family Irenidae; genus Irena; species Irena cyanogastra. The sequence goes on from VWZV01000706.1 coordinate 1,346,644, forward strand.
GTGCGGGCAGCAGGAGGGTCACATGTTCCGACGGCAGCCTATGAGCAGCCCCCCGGGCTGAGGCAAACTAATCTGGGGCCGGCCGCCCCCACCCCGTTCCCCCCTCCCAACCTGGACTTCGTTTTTATAAACGNCTCGGGTTTTGCCTACGCCGGCGGAGGGGAGCGCTCGGGGGCGGCGGCGAGGCCCGACCCCCCGACCAAGGACTGCCCGGGCTCCACCACGCCGGCCGCCGCCCCCGCGCTGGGCTATGGGTATCACTTTGGCAACGGATACTATAGCTGCAGGATGTCCCACGGGGTTGGGATACAGCAAAACGCCCTGAAGTCTCCCCCCCACGCCTCCATTGGCGGCTTTCCCGTGGAAAAGTATATGGACGTCTCCAGCTTGACCAGCACGAGTGCCCCCGCCAATGAAGTCTCCTCCAGGGCAAAGGAAGTGTCCTTCTACCAGGGCTATACAACCCCCTACCAGCACGTTCCTGGGTACATAGACATGGTCTCAACGTTTGGCTCTGGGGAACCGAGACACGAAACATACATATCAATGGAGGGCTATCAGTCTTGGACTCTGGCTAATGGCTGGAATAGTCAGGTTTACTGTGCCAAAGATCAGACACAGAGCTCACACTTCTGGAAATCGTCCTTTCCAGGTACGAGAGGGGGAGAAATGGTCTGAGCAGAACACCCCCGCGCCTCCTCCGCCTTCCCGTCCCCTCCCCCGCCCCCGGGCTGCAGGGGCGGCCTGCCGAGCTGGACACGCTGCACAGACATGCATAGAGCAGGGTGGGGGCGGTGGATATTCTCTCTTTCTCACTCCCCCCTCGGCCGTCTACTCCCGAGAAAATCCTCACCCCCTGCTTTCCATACCCGCGGGACTGACCCCAGAACCTCCTCGCCACCAGCGCCAGGGCCCGGGACCCCCGGCCCGGAGCGGTGAGGCGGCCTCGGGCTCTTTCTCCCGCTGCTTCCCTCGGTGGCCGGGTTTATAGTTGCGTTTGAAGTTTGCAGGACGGTGGCTCGAAGGTTTGCTCTCCTCTGCCTCTCCGGCTGGCGACTGATCCGGCGGCCCCAGAGCACTTAGGAGACCGCGAGTAGTGAGGGCACAGAGGCACAAACCACATGCAAACAAACCCGGGAAACTCTCACCACAGCGATTTCTGTGTGTGCACTGCCAGCACCGACCCGCTCTCAGCCCCCCAGCCAGTGCCCCCACCGCCCTGCATGCTCGGCTAGCGATGCATGCCTGAAAAGTGATGACAGTCCATCAAAGTTTCGGTGGTGCTTTACTAGAGTGCGAATAATGTGGCAGTGTAAATAATAATAAACTGTAAACAACCCGGCATTATTTATTTGCCCATGAAAACCAGTGCCCAGCAAGTATCGGTTAAGCTTTAAAAGCCTGTAATAAAATTCTGATTTTTCACGTAATGTCTTTTACAATAGGGGACGTTGCACTAAACCAGCCCGATATGTGTGTCTACCGGCGTGGGAGAAAGAAGCGAGTGCCGTATACAAAACTGCAGCTTAAAGAACTCGAGAATGAATATGCCATTAACAAGTTCATTAACAAGGACAAGAGGCGAAGGATATCCGCAGCCACAAACTTGTCTGAGAGACAAGTTACCATTTGGTTTCAGAACAGGAGGGTGAAGGATAAGAAAATAGTCTCCAAACTGAAAGACAATGTATCCTGATGCATTAATTGCGGACAGTGATGAAAATATAAACTCAATTTACAACCAGCTAAAGACTTTTGAAAAGACTTGAAAATATATTTAAGGTTTTTTTTGTCCTTCCAGCGGTGGTGAAATTTCGGGAATTGTTTTCCGTGAAAGTCAGCGGTTTTCTCTCAATGTAAGGGAGTGTTGACAAGTCTCGAATTGAATTATAGTTTCTTCTTTCTGAAAATAATACTAATATTAATATTAATTATATTTTCTGTTCTTCCCACTAGGCCAGTATAAACGAATTTAAATATGTTGAACGGTAAAAGTTATAATTTTTTTTTATGCTTAAGTCTTTGGGGGCTATTCTGTGATTTGTTTCTTCTCTGAGCAACAGCCAGTGCCAGAAAGTGTCAGTTTTGATTTGGTATCGTAAACTTCAAAACACGCCGAGAGGAAAAAAAAAATCAATCGGAAATACAAGAAACCAGGAATACGGACCCGCGGCAGCACCCGGCTTCTGCCAAACCTGCCTGGTCCACTGGGACCCGGAGAGAATTGCGTGGAGGGTTACAGGCTGCAGCAGAATTTTTAATTACTTTTTCGAGGAAGGGAAAACCTCTCTGAGCTGTTGCGGGGCGCAGAACTGCAGGCACGTCCCACCGCGCTTCACGCTTCTGCAGGTTTGGGCTTGAGGTTGGGTTTGTGGGTTTTATCCGCCGTTTCGTTTTCAGCGCAAGGAGTCCGTACCGCCCAGCTTAAAAAGGAGCCCGGGCAGAAAAAGGGAAGAGCTTTTGTCCCGGGCGGGGGCTGCGAGGCTGAGCGCTCCGCGGAGGCGCAGGTCGCGGCGCCTCGGGGCAGCGCCTTGGGCATGACGGCTTGGCCAGCTCGCCCTGCAGCCAGAGGAGAGGCTGTCCCTACAGAGGTGTGTGTGGACCTGGCGGGAAATGTCCGCTCTGCCCTGTTTGTCTGGACCAGACCAAGACTCTTCTACTTCCTCACGCCCAAAAACTTGTCGGACAAGCGAACGTCACTGCTAGGTTTTAATTTACAAAACTAAACGGGTGTTAATGACAGAAGCAATAAATAAGGAAATTCAAAAGATGCCATAATTTATATGGGCCGAAAGGCTAAGATTTTGTCGATTTTTTTCTTTTAAACCTAGTGTGCATGTTATGATATACACAGGGTGATCAGACACGCTAATCAATTACGAGAGAGAATCAGTGTCCTCTCTGTTAATGTGCCTCGTCTAATTATTAAAATGTGTTCCAAACTAGTATTATTTATTATAATATACTATTGCTCTAAACATTTTGATTACCCTTGTATGTGGTAAGACATACGATAAGCCTATTTCTCCATAAACCATTTTTAAAAAATTTGTCCTAAAGTCAGCTTTTACTTTGTGTTGGAAATACAGTCTGAACTTCCAAACTGTTAACGATGTTGCAAATCTTTTCCTGAACCATCTTTAATAAAACTATTTCTTTTCGCTGTATATAAAATTAGAAAAAGGAATTCGCCTTCTTTTGCCGCAGGGGGTTTCACGGGCTCCAGGTTTGCCTGGGATCCTCTCAGGGACACAGGACGTCATCCCTGGCAAATGAGAGGTAGATACAATGAGACGCGCATTAAAGGGTGAGGAAGAGCACCCGAGAGTGCCTTGTCGACAGGAAAGGGTTTTAGTGAGAAAGAAATGTTGCCGGCGAGAAATACAGGACGTGGGAAGCAGGCGAAAGGCTGTGTCTCCCCTCTCCCTCCGAGCCCTGCTCTGCATGCCCGGTGCCTGGCGGCCGAGGGCAGCCCGCCGCCCCTTTGTTCTCCATTCCCAAAACGTCCCGGCACTTGCCGGCTCCCCGGCGGCCGGCCCAGAGCGATGTCCCTCTGTTTTCTCCGCAACCGGCTGGCTGCATCGGGAGGTTATCTTCCTCCTCCTCCGTCCCCTTCCTTCCCCTTTCTACTCCGCTTTACGTTCATAGAGTTTGTTTTCCCTGAACGGACGAAAAGAGTCAATTTCTGAGCAGTTCAGATTTTATCGCAAAGCGCGTTTTTGTTTAATTCTGGAATAAAAGGACACTTGTGGTGATCATCATTTACGTGCCTGGAACAGCCCTCTCTGCTGATGCAACCTTCTTTTCTCCGAATGTTTTAAATTCTTGTCTTCTCCCCCTTGGCACCCCCACTCACCCACGCATACTGCCATTAATTCTACAGAGCTTTTCCTCCCACCGAGTCTCCCTGCAGACGGACGGCCGGGCACTGCCAGAGCTGTTTTGTTTCGCGGCCGCGGAGCCATCGCGGGCTGTTCTCTTCCTCCTTCCAAGCTTAACCTTTGGCTTTGCCGGGCTCCGTGCTTTCAGAAGGCGCAGTTTGCCTACCCAGAGCCTTTTTCCTCGGGCAGAAGGAAACCCGAACTGTCTGGCAAATCGGTACCAGATGGAGAGGAGTCGCCTTTTAGTTTCGTAAGAACGTGCAGAATCATTAAGGAGCCAGCAAGTTCAGGCAGGAGGATGATGAGGCGCACATCTGCCCCTCTACCTACCGGCTGAGATTAAAAGGCTTTTCTAAGCCTGAAGCTGGGGCATTGGTCAGCCTTGTTCAAAACCTCCTTGGCCACAGTTTGGGCTCTTCAGGACACCGGTTGCGCGTGGCCCGGGGCCGAGCTGCACCCGCGCAGCCCCAGCCAGAGACGGCCACAGCCGCCCACGTTTAGAGAAAAGGGTATGATGGTTCGTCTGAAATGTAGCGCACGTTATCGCAGATAATTAACGTGTACCTCGACAAAGCCAATTGCAAATGCACAGTGGCGCGGTGATGCATTGCCTGGCTCCTGACAGGCAGCGCTATTTCCCAGCCGTGTCTGAGGCAATCCTGCCATCTCCTGGACAACCCCCGGCATAGGCAGGGGAGGCCTTTCGCTTCGGGCGCCGCGTTTCCGAGTGATAAATGAGCGAGGGAGGCTGCTCGGTCACACGCAGAGCACCCTTCGTCTGTAAAATGGAAGACTATGCCAGTGAAATTATAACGTGTGGTCAGCTCTGATGTCCAGACCTATCCGGACGCCTGTTTAAAAACCAGGGGAAAAAAAGAGCGGAAAAGAGGAAAGGAGCGTGTGAAAGCAGGCCTCCGGGTCGCCCTGTTCCTCAGTGGTGATATTTCCTGTACAGACACAGGCGGGGGGACACCCGAGGCATTAACACGCCGCCCCCAAACCAGCAGCCGGCTGTGGCTGGAAAAAGCAGCACAAGCCCGTACGAGGCTCTCCTTCCACTCCACCCCGCTCCCCGCGGCTCCGAGGCCAGCGCCTCTGGAACAAGATGTTTCTGTGCATGTTTTTCCATGTAGATTTAAACATTTTCTGTAACTGTGAGTGTCTCCAGCTATTTCAGGGTTTTATTATTTTATCTTTCTTTTTCCTGTCTTTCTTTCTTTTATTTTTTTAATTAATTAGCAATTGCAAATGAGTTGAATATTAATTGAAAGCTCTGTTTTCTCTAACCCCATAAAAGTTAGTTTGAAGTGTCACCTTTCTTTCCGGTAACTGGGAACTCACATCCATTCCTTGTGTTTATTGCGGACAAAAATATAGCCTTTGAACTGAATGTTCCTTTTCTCCTCCAAGAACCGAAAATCAGGTCTTTCGTAAAAGGTGATTATGAAAAACAAAATATTGCCCATCTTCTTAGGGAACACATAGTTAGAATACAAGTCAGCTAATAAGAGGGAGATTCAATTGGTAGACATAATTCAAACAATAAAAATTAAAGGCAGTGGTCAGCAATATCCTCCAGCGGTACTTGTGTGGTCCTGTGTGGTCTAGGAGAGAGCAATCATTTAAAGATTTTTTTTTCCAAGGCAATGAAATTACTGCAGAATTTCCCTCAATTTCCCATTAAACAGAAAGATGAATTTGATTAGGACAATGTCAAGAAGGGCAGCGTCTCTGATCTCGCCTTAGAAATAAAACCAAGATTAAAACTGTGATTAACAGGATAATAGCAGGGAAAATTAACCCTACATGCTAACTAGGTTCAAGTTTTTAACCGAGGTAATGAAAATGGGAAAGCCCGGACATTAAGGCTTCGCTTGACTCCGGACTCGCGCACACCAGGCGAGATCTCCTTGGGAGAGAGGCCGAGGGCAGAAACGCCCGGTCCAGGTGGCTGATCGGCCTCCAGAGCGTCCCGCGGATTTGTAGGGCAGGGAGCGGCCGGGAGCACGGAGCCCATGGGCGCCCCATTCCTCCCCGAGCTCTCCAGCTCCCTGCCAGCGTCTTTGGGTGCAGCACATGTGGCCTTGCCTCTTCTCTGTCTCGCGAACCGCACGGATTGGGAAAAGACACGAGCAATCTCCTGTGAGGATGGCCTCAGATATGATTTTAATAACTCTGGGGCTGTGGGGAAATGAGAGAGATAACGGAATAAATGGTTCTTGTTTGATCAATCAAATATGTAAAAATATGTGTAACTTCCCCAAAATAACACAGTAATAAAACAGCAAGGGATTATTTTCTTCTCATGAAAGAAAAATTCCTCACACACAACCTGAGAGATGAGGCTGACTCTCCCCTCCGCCCGCTGCTGCATTCATACCCTCTCTGCTGAAGAGCAACCCTGGCATTTTCTTTCTTGAAGTCTTTCGAATTTATTTATTTGTTTGTTTATTTATTTAATCTCAGAGGGTTGCCCAAGTAATTCCATGTTGTTGCCGTTGTTATTCTCTGTTGATGTTTGATTGTATTTCAAAGACAAAGCAGACTCCGTGTTTTAGAAGCGTTATTTGCCTAGAAGCTCTTCCAAGTGAAGATGAAAGGCAAAAGGGGTAAAAAGGGCAGACGTAAGGACCTAAGAGAATAGTGGTCATTAGTGTGCCAGAATGACGACCCCGGTAATATCCGATCGATTAAGACTTTATTTGCACGCATATGCAGATGCACATCATGCAGTTAGGGGCAGAAGTACATACGTATGCCCTAAACATCCAATCTCACAGACACCACAAGTTATTTCCAGTCCTCGGTGCTCACTCTTACCGTGGGTATCGTTCTGGCCCGGAGGGTGCTGCCAGCTGGCGAGCACTGCCTGCCGGGGGCACCGCCGGCACGGGGGCTGCACCCGGGGCTGCCCTGTCCTCTCGGCAAATGTTTGTTTTCCGTTCATCCCTCCGCTGCGGCCGCAGCTCTGCCAACCCGCCCCGGCCACTTTTATAGAAGCAGAGACCATGGTTTCCCCTCCCCTTGCGAGCTCGATATTTTCATATTCGATGTGTTATCATAAGACTTTTTAAAAGTGGGGGTGAAGAGAAATGAAAAAAAGGGTGGGGAGGGGGGGACTCTGTGGCTCGGTCGCTGGAGGCGGTGCTGAAATTACCGGCTTTGAAGAACCTGTCTGCAAAGTTTCGTCCAATCGTTTCAGGCTTTCCGCTTATTCCCTGTTGTAACTAAATACCGCTGTAAGAACAGCTGAAGTCCTTTGTTGGAAATGTGTGATCGCAGTCTCTACAGATCTGGCTACGTTGGTTCTCTCTTGAATTTGCAATCGCCAGATTCCTTTTATTTTCCTAATTTGCGGGCTAATGGCAGTCAATTGGCGGCTCTGCCCACCATTTCCTACCCCCGGAGCTCGATCCCCTGGACTTGCTCAAGTTCGTGCGCAGCCCAGCCGCAGAGCCACGCGTTCGGCGGCGCGGCGCAGCCTTACCTCCCCGGCTCCGTTCCAATCAACATCAGCTCCAACGGCAACAAGGAGTGCCTGGAAGACAACAATAAATATTACGCCCACGATACGAGCTCCAAACAAGAGGAGAGATGCAGGCAGAGGCAATCTTTTGCAAATGACCCAACTGTTACTCACACAGCCAACTTAAAGCCCGTAAAGTATGACCACTCGAGCCTGCAGAGAAGTTTGCATGGCTCGGCTACTCTTTTTGAAGTGAATTCCTGCAATTCAAGCTTAAAGGAGGACATCAAGAATCCCGTCAACTTGAACCTGACAGTTCAGCCCGCAGCAGTCCAGTCATGCCTCAGACCTTCAGTGCAGGATGGTATGCCTTAAATATCTCGCTTTAGTTAGAAGCGACCTAGCTATATGTTCTTTTTAAGAGATGCCTGTAATTACTTTTTAACATTCCCTGTAACTCTCTCGGAGAAAAAATCGCTTAATCTGACTCGGAGGTTAGATAGAAATTGTACTGTCACATGTGCTTTGCCCAGTTTTTTGACCTACTTTAGCTCTGATATCTTGCGGGTTTTGGTGGTTTTTTTTTTTGTTTTGTTTTGGTTTGTTTTTTTGGTTGTGGGTTTGTTTTTGTTTCGGTTTGTTAGAGTTTTTTTGTTGTTAGTTTTTTGGTTTGGTTTGGTTTGGTTTTTTTTGCATATTCCTATATTTGCATACCCAGACTTGATCCACTAAATTATCGACGTGTTTGTTGTAGGTTTGCCTTGGTGCCCCACCCAGGGGAGATCAAGAAAGAAACGGAAACCATACACAAAACAACAAATTGCTGAATTGGAAAACGAGTTTCTCCTCAATGAGTTTATTAACCGACAGAAGAGGAAAGAACTATCAAACAGACTGAATTTAAGCGATCAGCAAGTTAAAATTTGGTTTCAGAACCGGAGGATGAAAAAGAAAAGAGTAGTAATGCGAGAGCAAGCTCTTTCTATGTACTAGAGCAGTCCGCCCGTTCCTGCATGAACTTGTGCCCGGAGTGTTCACCCCTAGAGTAGAGCGTACGTGTCAGTGAAACGCGGGGAGTGTGGTTTTTTACCATTTAAACCAAATTCTCGAAACGCGTAGGATCCGTGCCTAAATAGGCAGCGCTGAGCTCTTAGTCAAGATGAAGAAGACGAGCTGGACCAGCACGGAAACTTGTATTATCAGCTTTTTATCTTTCTTTCTCCATTTATATAGATGTTGTCCTGCATCCCACCCTCTCTTTCCCCGGAGAACAAGCGGTGCTAAACTAAGATCGATTTCTTTTATCTGTATGTAAACACCATTTTCCAGCAAAATAAAGAAATAACGCCTAGTAAAGACGTCAGCTCTGTGAGTCCCGGCTGCTCCCTTCATCTGCTGCCCTGCACGCCAGGGCGAGCCTGCGGCGCCGGCTTGTTTTGTGGTTTGGAGTAACCTGCTCGAGCAGCGATGGGGAAAGTGGTTAGCAAATAAACCTTTTTCTTTAGTCCTTTTTTTCCCCTTTCCACCCTCCCCCCGCCAGCCCCCGGAGCCGCAGATCCGACCGCAGCCCGGCGGAGAGCGCACGTGACACCCGCGCAAGGCCGCGCGTAACCTGAGCGCCGGCTCAGCGGCGGCCGCTCGGCTCCGCTCCGCTCCGCTCCGCTGGCGGCGGCCCGCCCCGACGGCACGGCTCGGCCGGGAGGCCCCCTGTGCCCGCCGGCGGGGCCGCCGCCCCCGGGCCGCGGGCAGGGCCGCTCCAAGGGCACGGCCGAGGGGTTCCTCTCTGGGGAAAAAGCGCCCCTCTCCCCCTCGCCGTGTGGCAGCCGCCTCCGGGGCAGCGCGGAGTCCCGCGGCGGCGCAGGGGCCGCGGAGTCGGGCGCCGGTGCCTCCCCGGGTGGCCGGGCCGGGCCCTGCCCTTGCGGCGCTCCTGACTTTGGCCTTGTCCAAGCGCTGCCCCAGCAGGCGAAAGGCAGCGGGCGGTGCCGGGACAGAGGCCCAGGCTCGGAGCGGCTGAGGGGAGGCTGGGGCCCACGTCTCACCCGATGGGCTGCAGGCACAGGAGTCGGAACAACACGGAGGTTCTGGTGGGACTGATTGTTTCACCACTCATTCCCCGTGGCCGTTTCTGCGCAGATTTGTATGAGGGAAAAGGGAGAACCGGTTAGGGGTCTTGCCCAGGTATAAACCTCAGAGGACAGCCCAACCAGAGGGACTGATAGCAGTGTCCAAGCCGTTTGATCACTGTTTTGGGACGAGAATGAGATCGATTTTTCCCGCATCTTGATGAGAGGCTTTCTCTGCCAAGACCCGCCGGCCTCTGCAGCCCCACAGCAGTCAGACTGGCCAGATCTCCAAGGCCTGAGGAAACTACACATTGCCCTTAGCCTGATACTTCAGAATACGAATTCTAAAAGAAAAATCTCATGGATTTATAAGTCCCTATTAAAATGCCTTTTGGCTGCAGTTTCCACCTAAGTCTTCGTTTCTCAACGAAGAGCGTTTCCACGCCTCCCAACAGTAATAATAATTAGGCTGGCAGAGGCTGCCTTCTTTTCTGGCATGTAAAATAGGCTCAGATCTGGCTATTCGTGGTGTGTACAAAAAGTCTAAATAACCGCAAGGAACGGCATAAAGCTGCTACTTACTTACACGGGCTATAGCCTTCCCAAAGGCAATAAACTCATTATTTCGTGAACAATCATATCTGAACTTTGCTCCTACTCACTCCTGTGCTTGCAAGTACTGCTCTAGAGGGCACGGTAGTCCAGATGAATTTGGAGAAAAATCCTGGATTCCTAGCGGGCAGAGACGTAGCCATTTTCCCGAAAGCTTTCCAGACAGCCCCAAAGGTAACGCTTGGGTGGTGTTTCAGGGGGAGACGAAAAACCAGCCCAAAGCATTTGTCGCCACTCTTACCGCCCGCATTGCCCAAGGCAGACAAAATCCTACCTCGCTCATGGCGGGGTGGCTGCCAGTACGAAAGCGGGGGTGAAGCCTCGCCGGGTGACAGCTCCTGGAGGCAAGGGATGCACACCTAGCTATCCACAGCCACAGGAACCACTCCTGGGTCCCTCCAAATCTCCAGTACGTTCAGCCTCTGTGCTGGGAGTTGACGCATTGCGGACAATGAGGGTCTCTTCATCCAGTGGCATTCTCTAATTAAAAAAACTAGGAGCAACCCTAATGATGCAAGCCAGGAGAAAAGCAAAAAGCAGATAAAGTCTTATCCTCTCCTGGAATACTACTCAGACGGCTAAAGTCCATGAGAAATTGGCCCATTCCTCTGTTCTTCCCTATCCTAGTCCTCCCCAGTACAACCCGTCCCTTTATTACATGGGTGATACGAAATCCGGAGAGAAACCTCGGATGAAAATATGTGAAAGGCAATATATTATTTATTAAACGCATCTGATCCACGATGATGGCTTATTGTGAAGCTCCTAATGTAGATCGCCTACGGAAAGAGAAAGGACAGAGGAGGTAGGATCTAAATTGCGATTTGTTGAGAAAGTCTGTGCATTATGTGTCTCTGTATGTGCTTGTGTATCTATGGATGCACTCGTTTCAGCAGTGCCCGTTGTGTGTAACCGTGTGTGCACGCCCAGACGTACGTGTTTGTGGGTTCGTGCTGTGCACAGACACATCGGCGGCAGAAAATGGTGCATGATTTCACGCGTGCCCATACTCCAGGTTTCATCCCTTCCTCTGAAGCAGTGGGCGAGGACAGTGGTTCGGGCGTGGGGAGGCACACACGCGTGGCAGAGCTGCAGACGCGGGGCGCGCCCTGCCTGTGCGGCTCTGCCTGTGCACACCCACCCGAGCTGTCCCCTGGGCACATGTGTACACAAGCGTGTGCCACACGCCGGCTCGGTGCGCAGGAGATGCACCCGACTGAGGTGGATGTACTCCACGCCCTTCGAGCGGATTATTTCGGGTGTCTTACCAGCTGCCCCCTGCACCGGCTTTGCGGGTGTATGCGGGGCGGGATGGAGCAGCGGGAACCCGCTTGCTGCGCCCACGTCGCGTCCCTCCGCGGCATGCAGGCGACGGTTCATCCCTTTATTTACTCAAACATAAACATCTTTGCATTTTCACCGCAGCCTAAACGTGATAAAGCCCTTCGAGGAGGCTCTCCATCCCTCCTCTTTTGATAAGGCTGCAAACGCAACTTGGTTTGTTGGGAATGGCTCTGGATGCCTTTGTGCTTCCTAAAAGAGCATAAATAATTAAAGTTTGGCAGAGAGGAAAAGCTTTCTTGCAGAACTGTAGTGGCAATAAATGAAATGACTCAGAATCTCTTCTCCAGTCGGTTTTTACGAGAGCTGCCAGACAGTGTCTGTTCACGTTCTCCAGATACTAGGGGCGCCATAACAAAGTTAAGGTCAAGTTAGTGTCTTATCTTGGGTGGCACAAAAATACCGCATCTTCTCCAGCCGGACCGGGTATATTTTTAAGCCCAAACGTTACGCAAGTCGCCCTAATTTTCACGGAGAGCATTTGGAAATGTCTCTTGGACCTGAATACTTGGTGATTCCAGGCAACGACTGCAGATGTTTCAAGACGCCTAACGGTAAAGTATTCGCCTGACGGTATACATGATGTGCATTTATGTTTCGATGCTATTTAGTCTGCGTAAGGGAAAAAGGAAGAAAAAATTGGGGAGTGGGGGGAGGTGGATGTTACTGTAATGTTCAGAGCTGGGCTGAGACCGACCCCAGGGTGAAAACGCTCTGGCAGGCGGGTACCCCCAGCTCTGCCTTATTCCAGGGAGGTCTCTGCTGTGATATTGGTCTCACATTTCCCAAAATCGACCTTTTCTTAAAGGATTGTTTCGTAAAAGGGCTTTCGTACTAGCAAATCGTCGCCATGTCTTTGAACTTGAATTAGTTGAAACCGATTGGCTCCTGCGCCAAAATTTAATTGATGCTAGGCTTGTTGCATCGAAAAGAAGGTGAAAGATTCTAGCTAAGGTGCTATTAATTGTTTGAACAGTAAAGAAAAAGAAGCTCCATAGGTTTCCAGAACCATCTCTCTTGACGAGATAGGCGATCAGAAACCTTGGGGGGGCTACAATCCGAACGGAGCCCTGCCCTGCTTTGCTGCAAGATCCAGGGTAATTAGTGACACAGGAGCCATTTTAACTGCGCAGACATCATTTTTGGGAGGTTGGTTTTTTCTGTTGCGGCAGAACCGAGAGGTCTCGAAAGCCGATTAAGGGAGGGAGTGGTGGTTCTGTGCTTTGATTTCTAGTGATAACTTGCAACTTGCAAGAGTCTATCTGATGGGAGCAATGTGTGGCGTTTGAGGTGTTTTGTGAGTGAGGCACTAAAGCAAAAAAAAAAAAAAACTGTACAAAGAAAAGGGAAAAGGAAAGAAAGACGCGGCGGTGGGGAGTGTTAAGAATGAGCTCCATAATATCTGCCTGGCTTTGGTCTTTTTATTTTTATAAAGGGCTAGCTGGGCTGCGGCATGGAAGCCCCTTGGGTAGCCCTCGACTGCTCTGGGGAACCAGGGCATGCAGGAGGGGCCGCGCCGGTGGCGGCGGCGGCGGGGCGGAGGGCAGGGTGCGGGGCGCAGCCCGGGCTGCGGGGCTCCCGCCCCCGGAGTCTCTCCGCATGGCGTAGCCGAGGGCGAGCAGGAGGTTCCTGAAGCTGCGGAGCCGAGTGCTCAGCGGGCACGGCGGCCTCGAGGAGCCGGGGAGTCCAGGGGCCTTGTCCCCACTTGCCCGGAGCGCTGTGGGGCCGGTTCCCCACCTGCCGGGCTCTCCGCTTGCTATGGGACCTGGAGGCTGCCTTTGTGGAGGTGATACGGGCCCTGTCGACTTGCCGGAGCCTCCGCCCGGGCATTGCTGGCTGGTCCGGAGGCGGCCGTGCTCGCCCGGAGCTCCTCGGCCTGGGGAGCTTGCCCAGATATCGGGTTTATTTGGACACGGACGTGTGGTGGGGCTAACCTGGCTATGCGGTACAGTGGCGGAAAAAATCCATTCCCATAGAGAGCTGGCAAATGCTTCTGGAATGAGGAATTGGTCGAGCATAGGGCTGTTGCTGGCGTGTATTCGTTATTCTCCTCTCTTTTCAGCCTTTGCGGCCCTGTTTGTGCTTGCCTGTATAAAATCATATTTCAAGGAAAAAAGGAAAATTGGCAAAAATGAGCCCTCGAAGGCAGGGCGGGAGCGGGGCTGGCGGCTGTTGTGCGTGTCGCCTGCTCTCAAGTCTTGCTTTTCCCTTCCAATGAAAATGAACATTTTGGTGGGAGTTGGAGGCAGGGGAACAGAGGTCACTTTGTCTGCTGCTCTGCTTCCCAAGGAAACCGTGCTTGGTGGACTTATTTTCCTGCCATAGCTCTCTGCCTTACAGTGAGCTCGAAAGTATCTCCCTTTCGTAAATCCGGCTGCTGAGAGATGTTCTGTTTGCGTATTTCTCATTTCAGTTTGGCGCCCTGACACAAGTGCGCAGTGTTTGGGCTTATAAGCGAGGGAAAACGAGGTGATCGAAACTCAGGCTTTGAATTTCGTGACCGGTTTTGATGCCAACTGTGGATTGCAGGAGCCGGGCGGGCAGATCCGGTCGTACACTCCAATGTGTGAATGGGACTTGGCTTTCCTGAGTGAACCATCACCCACCCGCTCATCATCCGCTTGAGCGGCGGCCGGAGAGTATCGCTCTCTCTAAGGAGGAAGCGATCACGTTTCCGAGCCGGGGCTGCCCGTCCGTGAGCCCCCAACCCTCACTCCGGGGCCTGCCTTCCCCGACGGTGGCAGTGCTCCCCCCTCGCTGCCCGGGGAGGCCGGGCGGAGATGCGGGCGGGGGGCTGCGCGCCGCGGGGCTCCGCGCCGGGCTCCGGCGGTGGGCAGGCGCCTGCCCGGGCGGCGCGGCCCCAGGTGATCCGCACCACCTACGTGTGTCTCACATCGCCGGGTGAAAGGATGAGACTTAAAACCGGCTATATTTGTACAAACGGCGCGCTCGCCTCCCCGTGCTGGGAGGGCTCTTTGGAGAGATCTTAGAAGCCTTTGCGAGGGGCTGATATAGATATAAGGACATTTCTACATCGCGTCACGTGACATAATTACCACTAGAATCAATCAAGATGAATTGCACGTCAGCACACGGTGGGGATTTTTTCTTAGTTGATCCTGTCCAAACCCTCTTGTGCAATAGATGGATCTTGTTCAATGCATTGAAGCCTCCTGGTTGCTTGCAATCGCAAAAAGGAAGACATGACTGAGTTTGACGATTGCAGTCACGGCACATCCAATATGTATCTGCCAGGGTGCGCCTATTACGTCTCACCCTCAGATTTCTCGACGAAACCCTCTTTTTTGTCTCAATCCTCGTCCTGTCAAATGACTTTTCCTTATTCTTCTAATTTACCTCATGTTCAACCTGTGCGCGAAGTAGCATTCAGGGAATACGGATTAGAGCGCAGCAAATGGCAGTATAGGGGCAGTTATGCTCCTTATTACTCAGCTGAAGAGGTGATGCACAGAGACTTTCTGCAGCCTGCGAACAGGAGGACGGAAATGTTGTTCAAAACGGACCCTGTCTGCGGCCACCACGGACCGTCTCCCGCCGCCTCCAACTTCTACAGCTCGGTGGGGAGGAACGGCATCCTGCCGCAAGGCTTCGACCAGTTTTACGAGACAGCCCCCGGACCCCCGTACCAGCAGCACTCCGAGAGCGAGGGGGACGCGGAGAAGGGCGACTTGAAAGCCCAGAACAGCACTTGTAGTAAAACACCTTCCAGCCAGGAGAAGAAAGTGACACCAGCAAACAGCGCCGATTCCCCTTCTGGTGAGGCTGTTGCAGAGAAGAGCAACAGTTCAGGTAGGTATCAGTAGTAAATTGGGGGCAAGAGTACAAGGCCAACACTTTGTCAAGCCGCATTTTATGTGCAATTTTATAAGCATCCAAAGGATTTTATATATCCTATAAGATTTCCTTTACCGTTGTAAAGCGTGTTTACGATAGGAAACCAATTTAGGTGGGCTTAAGGTATTCTTGGAAGAGGATATTAATTGTTATTAAATTGTTGATTCATCGGGGGGAGACGGAGAGATTTCACAGGTAGTGCTCAGAGCTGCCTTCGCTTTAGAGCTTAAGATCTTCGTTTGTTTGGGGCGGGGGGGTGTGTGTGAGAGGAGTTTGAGAAACTTGGAATTTTTCCAGCCCATTTAAATATCTCTCTGTATTGCTCGAAGAGCTCTCTTTTAAGGAGAAGTTGGGAAATATTAGCTTTTCTTGCTAAATCACCCGGAGATTATAAGCGTCAGGAATATTTTTTGAAGTGCTAGAGGGCTGTTTTGCAGGCAATGGGATAGCATCAAAGTCCCTGATCAAATCCCAGCTGAGCATGTTCGTAGCAACAGCGTGAATCAGTTTCCTCTCTCTTGAATTTCAGTAATTCCCCAGCGATCACGGAAAAAGAGGTGCCCCTATACCAAATATCAGATAAGAGAACTGGAACGGGAATTTTTCTTCAACGTGTACATAAACAAAGAGAAGAGACTGCAGCTGTCCAGAATGCTCAACCTCACTGACCGGCAAGTTAAAATCTGGTTCCAGAATCGAAGGATGAAAGAAAAGAAACTGAACAGAGATCGACTTCAATATTTCACAGGGAATCCCTTGTTTTGAAAAAAAAAAAGAAAGAAAGAAAAAGAAAAAAAAAAAGAAAAAAGAGGAAAAAATTTAAAAAGGCAAAAATTAAAAAGAAAAAAAAAGGCAAGAGAACAGGAAGAAAGAAGAAAAACAAAGAATATATCGGTCTCTCTGACCTACCATTTGAATGCAAAAGTTAATTTGTTTACTTGACACATCCACCCTGCGGAACTCAAAGTTTCATTTTCATGTGCAACTCCCCACACTGAATGGCCACTGGAGATTTCGGGGCTTGGCGGAGCAGATTCCTGATAAGGGGAAACTAGGGTAAATCCAACTGTCCAGTCTCCAGTGTTTTTCGCCAAAGGTGCTTTTTTTTTTCCTCTCCCATAGTACCAGCAATGGACCTGCAGTGTGTCTGGTAGTTGTTGCTTACAATTCATTGAGTTCGGGGCGGGGGGCTCTGTTGTTGCTTTTGAGCTAGGATAACACTTTCCCCCCTTTAAGTGAATGCGGTTTATTTAAGAGATGGTAAATGTACGCTCGCTATATAAAATATATATATATATATGTTTCTATTGTCATCCAAAAGCATGGGCCACTGTCTTTTTCATGTGAATAAATGGTTTCTAGTAAAGTTAAGGTTATAACTTCCGTGCACTGTATGGATTTCCCTCTCCGAAGGACCCTAGCGTTTTCCGGGCTAGAGCAAAGTTCGGTTAAATAATATCGTGAGGAAGCCTACCCGGGTTATTTAAAAAGCATTTTAATTAAATAGTAGTTCAGATGTCTAACTCTCCCTTTGTAGGTATGCGTACCTTCTCCATTCGCTGTGAGACAGAGCCAACATGGCTGTCTGCAGACCATCACTTCTGATGGCGCTACCATTACTATAAACAACGAAAAAGGCTTTTCGTTTAACTGATCAGGCTCCAAATAAGCCCAGAATCCCAAACGTCAATGACTGTTTACTTGTTAGTGAAGAGCAAGGCAGAAAGACCGAGGGCTCCGAGAGAGTCAGGCAAGAGGGAGCTATAAACAATTGGCACTAGTTGGGGAAAAAAAAAAGGAAAAGAAAAAGAAAAAAAAAAAAAAAAAAAAAAAAAAAAAAGAAAAAAAAAAAAAGAAAAAACCACTCCGAAACCACAAAACCACCCCCAACACTTCTGGGAGCAGAGGGGTGGTTCTCTTAAATCTGATTGCCGGGCAGGGCGAGCGGAGCGCGGCGCTGGCGGGAGCGGAGCTCAGCGCGCTGCCGGCTGCGGCGGGCCCGCCGGGGGCCGGCACCCGGATAGATCCGCTCCGCTCCTCGCCGCTTTATCTTGCGTGACCTGGCTGGGCTGTTTACAAAACCTTGAACTGTCTAGACAACACCATAAAACCCGAGGTTCTAAACAGCTTAATTGGGTTATATTATACACCTTCTGGTGGGCGAAAAAGAGATTTCCGCAATGTGCAATAAAGGCGACGAGTGAGAAAAGAATTTGCCTTTTTTGAATAGGACGAAGTGGCTCTCGCTACGCTCGCAGGCAGGGAAGGCAAAGTGTCAGCTAAGTCAGGAAAAGACGGAGAATTCAAAAAATAGAGAAATAGAAGAGGAGGGAGGCACGACTAAAAATTTTTTTTTAAAAACACTTTAGCAAGAAAAACATAAGTGTATGCCTTTGAACTTCCAAAATGTCAAGGTCATCACCTTTAACCTTTCTGAATAATTAGGCGCCTTAAGGTTCCTCTGTTATTTTCAACCACCACCCACTCTCTCTCTGTCTCACTCTCTCCCTCCCTCCCTCGCTCTCTCTCACACACACGCACAGCCACACACATACTTTTTACCGCATAGCTGGCCATATTAGCAAATGCATCATAACGCAAAGAAAATCCCGGCTGGGTTGAGGTGAGCTCTCGGCGTCGTGCAATGAGCGTGCCCTGCTCCAGTCCCTGCCAGCTGGAGCACAGGGGGCTTCTCACTTCCCTCTTTTTCTCTTCCGCACCCTGGGAATTCGACCCAATTTTTTTTTTTTTTTTTAACTCGTAAAGAAAAGAAGGGTATGCTTAGAAAAAAAAATTTAAAAGTAGGAAATGTCTCGTAATTTAGGGAGAAAGATGCTATTTCTATGCATTTTCCCCACAAAGCCCATTAATTAGAAATGCGCGAAGTCGCGGGGAGTTCCTCACGGCATTTTGCCTGACCTTATAGCAAAATTCTCGCGTGTCTCCCGATCCTTAATCCACAGGGCGAGAACGAGTCGTTTGGTTTTCTGTTCCCTGCAGTGCTTTAACAGTCTATCTCAGCCTATTAATACGCCTTGAAAATGCCAAGCCACCGCAAAAGCGGGCGCGGAAACTGAAACGCCGTAGCACTAATCTTGCATAAATGCTCAATGATAGCGGTGTTGAGTTTCTATTAAAAAGGAAAGGAAGAAACCCATGACTGAGAACGAATTGAGCTGAGGAGAAAGACGTGGAGAGGAGAAAATTCCCGGTGTCTGGCGGGCAGCGGCCACAGGAGGGCGCGCCCAGGCGCTGCAATGCCGCAGCCTCTGGTGCTCCAGTCTCTTTTCCCCCTAATAATAATTCCACTGCTAATAAAATATCTAATATATAAGTAACGATAAGATTTCAGGGCCTTCCAAATGAGAAAATAAAGCATCAAAAAGATTTATTAAACAAATAACCCATAACCGTGACGTGCTGGAGAAATATGCCACTTTAAAAGAATTTTTTTTTTTTGGTCGTAATCTTTTATAATGCATCCGAGCTTTAAAAAAAATCCCATAATTTTAAGAAAGGAAAAAAATCAAACCCCAAAGATATTCAGAATTCGTTCCCTATAACGAAAATCTATCTACTCTTTTAAGGACAACCTTAATGCGGGTGGAACAAAAGTAATATAAAAAACATGCATTTCCACAATTTATCTTTCATTCTTACTCGAGGATTTTCTTAGATAAACCTCTAGGTACAGAAAACATAATGTTAAAAACGTATTTCATTTAAAGGCAAGATTAACATTAGCTCCTGAGAGTGCTTATTTTTTAAAAGAAAGACAGAGAGACTAAAGAGAAAAGATATTTTTAATATCCTAACATCACCTTTCCAAGGCATTGCTGAATGAAGTCCCTCTCTTTAAAAGTGCAATGGAGATCTATTAAAATGAAAGTAGAGCTTACAGAATTAAAGTAATTCTTATGAATTTCTTGGACGTTCTCCAGCAACCGAGCATGTTCTGTCTTTCTAAGATTTTTTTTGTGTGTTGTTTTATCTTGGTTTTTTTTTTTTTTCCTTCCAGTGTGCAATTATGGTCAGAACCCGAGGAAAGAAAGGGTTTCGCTGCTTTCTGCTTATTTGCAGAATTCATCGAAATCTATTCCATATTGGCTTAGCCATATTCTGCATTTTTTAAAGCCCGGTCTCTCGTGAACGCATTTGTTGGCACTTTGTCTGCTGGATTGTTGGTGTGTGGTTTATTTTTCTTTTTATTTTTTTCTTTTCTTTTCTTTTTTTTTTTTTTTTTTTTTTTAGAAGTTCATTGTTAACACTTTCCTAGAAATAGCCTTTCCGGCAGTAATAAAACGGCATTGTACAATCCAAAATCCTTGGGATCCCTGACGCCAGAGGTAGCCCTTGCAGGCAGAGCCGTATCCCGGAGGAAAATGCGCCGGTCTCGCGGTGGACCTACACTTTCCTAGGGGGAAATGTTTAGCGAAGTTTTTGTGTTTGTTTTTCTTGGCATGAGAGGGCTCCTTGCGAGAGCCCACACCAACCCCGAGCCCATTAGGCTGCATACGAAGTGTTTTAACCCCTCGCAATTACAGTGAGGCCGAACTCAGAGAATGTGAACGGGTGATGGGAGCCAGGGAGTGCTGTTAATTTTGGAAAATTATATCTATAAAAGAGAACATGGAAATACCACTTTCCTCTCTTTTTTGAACCATTGTGTAAATGTGATGATTCTGTGCGAGTCTCTAACTTCTTCTGTTTTTCCTTTTTACCCCTTTCTCATATAAATTCCCCTAGGTAGAAAAGATTGTGAGCTATTTCCAAATGTCTTTGGGCTTGTCCTTTACATAGAACGAAAAGGGCGTTTACTTATTTTCCGATTAAAATATAAATGCGGCTGGAATCTGCCGAAATATAAATGTGCAGTACAAATACCGAGGCTGGAGGCTTCACTGGCCACCAATACAGACGCTAAAATCTCATCGCATTCAGCCACCTTTGTGTCCACAAAAATATGGAAATACAACAGGAGAACGGCTGGGGTTTAGGGCAAAGCTGAGCATGCGGTCAGTGCTAGTGTGCTTATGCTCAGAAATAACATCTTTAAGGAAAAGATCAGCATGCTATTTTGTTTATTTTATAGGCTTTCATATTTAGGAAAAAGCATAATATCATCCGTATGTCGTGTCTGTCCTCTTACCTCGGTCAAAAAAATCTAGAGAATCTGAGCCCAGACGCCGACTCTTCCTATGAAAATACGGCATACAGAAATCTGGGCAACGTGACAGTTGCTTTATTAAAAGAAGAAAGGACACAATATCGTACCCCTTTTTTTTTTTTCTTAAATAAAACTATTCTTCAATGTCCCTGCAATTTAACAGCATGGCATAAAATATACAGTCAGCGCGTTTAAAGATACTCTAAATAAAATGGTGAAATCAAGTAAATCAAAGGAAATTTACTAAAAGCTTCCTGGGTTCCAGCCTATTTTAAAAATAAGACATTTCTCGCAATACCTTTATTACTGAGGGCATCTGCAAAATATCTAGCTTCTTTCGTACCCCTCTCCCATCCCCCTCACATAATGGGACACAAACACAGCAAATTGCAACTATGAGAATGCTCGGCACAGCCGAGACAAAAACATAATCATATCACCAGTAATAAGGTTCGGGGAGATAAGGCAGTGAAAATTAAGCCCTGCTGGCACGTCTGGTAACCTCCAGTTTTTAGCCCTGACATTTGCTAGAGGAGAAAACTGTAATGTCCACCTATGCTTTATTACAAACAGTAATTTACATCTGCATGGACCCATTGGTTGGGGCATTTTTTCACCCTCGTTCGGAAAAATATGGGGCTCTGAGAGCAAAACCTTTATATTAATGTAGATTGTATATCTCATTTATTGCTCAATATTGATTTATTTATTAATGTTAATTACTTTATTCCATTTTAATATGATTTAAAACAATAGTGACATTAAATGCCCAGAGCCTAAGTCCCCAGTTCCCCAATGGCTCTCGCATGTTTATTCAACTTCTATTTACATCAAACTTAAACTTTCTACTGTTCATTTTCAATAAAAAATTGCTGCCCGTTTTTAAATCCCTCATGATTTACCGTGAGCGAAGGGTCTTACGGAGCCGTGTGCCAGTCTTGAATGCAATATTTAAATTATTATAATCGTAACAGTCATCTGAGTTTCCGTGTAGTGACATGCATGAAATTAATATTTTCAATTACAAAAAATCAAAGAGCTCTCATGTCTAATCAGGAGCCCAGATTTCAGCTCCTCCATCAGCAGCAGCAGCAGCAGCAACAGCAGCCGCAGCAGCAGCAGCGAGGCCGGCGTGGAAAGCAGCTCAGCATTTGCTTATTGTTTTAACTTTACTGTTGGGCGAAACCCGCCGCAAACCTCCGGGCTGATACTTTCAGCTGGGATATTTCTGGGACCCCTTTTCTTACAGTGTAAATAAAGATTATGAAAGAACCATTTGATGGGCATAAAATTCCTGATTAGATTTAATAGTCAAGTCTTAAACTGCGTCAAGAAAAATAGTATTTTGTTTCTTTAAACTCTGTGGGTCGTCCAGGCTGTTGTTGAAGAGGAGGAAATTGCTAGAAGGCGAGGGGGGGGGACGCGGCGCTCGGAGGGAGCGTCGTGGGCTCCGCCGCGGCTTCTTCCCCGGCGCAGGCGAGTCTTAGCCATGGCTCTGATCATGATCTTACGTGGCCACCGCGCCGCAGCGCCCGCCGCTCGGCTCAGCCCGCGGCGCCGGCCAAGCGTGCCCGGGGAGGGCAGGGGCTGCGCCAGGCGCAGGGGATGCGGCCGAAAGAGCCTGCGAGCAGCGAATATTACGAAGGTAATATTTAAACTCTCCGGCAACCCAGGAGCTGGAGACTGCAGCTATAAAAGACACTGGCTCTTAACCTGACAATGATGTTGTATTTGAACAGCTGCGATAAGGTTTTAAAAGGTCTGTCTCATTGCCACCGCGAAATTTTAAATAGGGTTATTGTTTCCAGCAGTCTAAAGTGAACGGTAAAGTACAAAAACGTCCAAAAGACAGGAAACAGAGGAAAATTCAAACCCACGCTGGTGGAAAACGCATGTTTGGAAGTGTACGAAAGACGCATTTAAATTTTTTAAAATCCTTTCACATGCTGCCTGGTCTTGGGGGTCTGAAAGGGTGTTTTGATGGTAGAAAGGCCCAAAATAAACAGGCGAATGAGTCCCAAACAAAAATTATCAACAAGTTCATTTTGTGTGGATGAGGGTCCTTGACGATATTAGTCTCAGATAAGAAATACTTCAGTTTAGAAGGGAAAAAAAAAAAAAAGAGAGAGAGAGAGAAAGGAAAGTAAAACGATAAAGAGTAATAAACAGTTTCTACCGCCACTATTTAAAATGTAGTAGCTGCGGGTGCAAGTACGGCTAAGGAGTGGGAGGAAAAACAATAAAACACGTTTGAAATGTTAGGACGGAAAACTCTGATCTGCCATGCAGACAGTTACTGTTGCCTTCTGTTGGCTGCTTTCTTTGCTGTTTGTTTGTTTTATGATACAGATGCATTTATCATTCTTATTAAAAAAAGACAGAAAAAGTTGCTTAAAGGAGTTAAAGGAGCTGCAGTGAGGATATGAGTTTCTGTATGTTTTTTGGTGAGCAATACCACAGAAGGAGAAATTACCTTTTTGATGCTTTCGGTTTGCAGGGCAAGAGAAAAACCCACTTTTTTTTTTTTACTTTTTTTTTTT
>VWZV01000708.1:4765-102704 GCA_013397155.1 Irena cyanogastra
TAGCGCCCCGGGCCGCGACACCGGCACTGGAACCGCCCCTGGCCCGGCCCAGCCCGGCCCGGCTCCCCCGGCCCTCACCGATCAGCCCCACGGCCCGCAGCAGCTGCGCCTCCGGCTCTGCCATCTTCGCTCCGCCGCCTTCCGCCCGCCCGGCCCCGCTCCACCCTCACGGCNCGTGCTCAATCGGGTCCCCAGAGCACGGCACTCGGGAGCGTGTCCAGACGGCTTTTGGACATCTCCAGTCAGGGAAACTCCAGACCCTCCGTGGGCAGCGTGCCTGATCACTGCACAATACAGACGTTCTTCCTCGTATACAGGTGGAATTACGTGTTTTTGCCTGTTGCCTCTTGTCCTATTGCAGGACACCACCGAGCAGAGCCTGGTCCCCCTGGTACCTCCCTTCAGATAGTGACAGACGTGGATGAGATCGCTGCTCTGTTGTCTGTTCTCCAGGCTGAACGCCTATTCTCCAGGCTGAACAGGCCCAGCTCCCTCAGCCTTTCCCCAAAAGTGAAGAGCTCCATTGCCGTCATCATCTCCGCAGCCCTCTGCAAGTCATGGGGCACGGTTCATGTGAAATGTTACACAAAAGGAGGGTAGCATCCACCTCCTGAAGTCATGGCCAGGAGCTGTACCCTGAGTAACCCAAAACACAGACATCCCTGTGTTTCTACACAGCATGGATAAAGGCTGGCTTGTGCCCAAGTGGGGACTGAGGCGTGAGGAACAATCACGGAAGCAGAACAACAACAACAATTCCTGAGTAACTCCATGCATCAGCAAGTTTATTGACAATGTAAAGATCTCAAATGCAAGTTTGGATGAACAGTGGCACCTGAACATTGGACTCCATAATCTTAAGTGTCTTTTCCAACCTAAATGATTCTAGGAATACCATGATACTGATTAGGAGAAGAAACTTCTGAAATAACTGGGATAACTAGAAAAGCATCAGAAGCTGCTAAAAAAAAAAAAAAAAAAAAAAGTGTGACGTTCTGGGAGATGCCAGGCCTGTCCCAGCCTGGCTAGGGAAAACACTAAAGGGCAGCTTGCCATACAATTTTCATGAAGTCATTAAGCACATACATTAAATATACTCAATTACCACGTAGGAAGAGACATGACAAGACAGACGATAAAAGCTGCTCCTGACACAAAACCGCCCCCCCGCAAACGCCCTGTGCCCCCCGGTACCGTTTAAGGCTCGTTCGGACAAAGGGCTTTGTGGAGCTCGCCCGCGCTTCCCTCCCGATCCCGATCCGCCTCACCGTCTCATCTCCCCACGACCCCATCTCACGATCCCTTCAGGGGCCTGTTCCCAATCCCCCTCCCGCTTCTTCCGCGATTCCCCCACGATCCCCTCCCGGTCCCGATCCCAGTGCCCCGTCGATCCGGTCCCGGTCCCGGTCNCGGGCGCGGGGAGCGGGCCCGGCCCCGCCTCCCGCTCCCCTGGGCCCCACGGCCGCCTCCGGGCGAAGGGGGAGCCGCGGCGGCCGGGGCCGGCACGGCCTTATCCCGCGGGTCTGAGCCCACCGGCGGGCAGGGGCGGCCGGGGCTGGGCACGAGCGGGCCGGACCGCGCTGCCCTCCCGGGGTGATCTCAAACCCGGGCTGATCCCGGGCCCTTGTGTCCCTGTGGGCTTCGTGTGTTGTTTCCCGTCCTTCACTTGACTCCGGTGAGAAGGCAAATGGTAAAACTCCTGCGCTGCTGCACAGGCTGATAACACTGGTTTGCCCCTGGAAAACCAACCAAGGGAGACAATTCAGCGCTGTAGCAGTTGCTTGCTGACTGCTACATAAAAGCTGGACTGGTTATATTTATCAGCTGGCTCATTTCTGGCCAAATATATGGCTTTGACGCTTCTGTTGTTTATAGTATCCTATTTTAAGCCCTTAGCAAGACCATTTAGACCCTTCCTTGTCACAGGGGTGATCGAAAGATGACACTTAAAGACATCCACAAGTTACAGATGATTTATGGGTCTTGAAATGACAGCAAAAGAGGCTGTGTGGTGTGGGAAATGTGCATTACTCAAGTACTTAGTATATTAACGAGAAAATGTGAAAGTACTGCACATCCTTAAGATTTTTAGTCAAAAATTCATTGTAAAAATCTTTCCCACAAAGATGAAAGATAAAATCAACTTCAGTCAGCATTCAGGGATGAAGATGTGTTGTATCAGTCCTTTCACTGGAAAAGATGCACGTACTATAATATATAAACTATTTATACTTGCAAATTCTTGGGTAGAGGAAGTGGTACTTGGTGTGCAAGTCACATTTCTGGAATATTGACTTTAAACTGCTCATTATTATTATTGATGTTTTCCTGGTATTCAAGTTCACATTTCTTATACTGCTGCAAGTCTGCTAAATTGTGTTGAAGTGAAGGAGTGGAGTTGAACTGAAGGGTGGGAGCTGGAGGGGGTGTTCTCCTGACAGATGCTGCCAATCCTGAATTTCAGTGGACTGAGTGGAAAACATGACAAGCAGTGTCAAGTCTCACAAACTGCAGGGGCTCAATCTTACCACAGCCAAGCATATTAAAGGGTGGAAAGTTGTACGCAGATTGTGTGTTGCAGGGAGCAGTTTAATGTTAAACTGACATTTCAGATGGGGACATTCAGTGCAGTTTCCAGAGTTTCAGTGTGTGTTTTATATTTAAGGCTCAAGTGAGCCTTAGAAGCACTTCATGTTCTGTGCCTTCAACATACAGAGGTGATGTTTGGAAATAAGAAGAGCATGAGGGATTTTAAGTATATACAGATATGTAAGAAAAGCGTTTTTTTAATTGATAAATGTAGGTCAAGGCCAACCCTCAGCTGTTGTTAATATTTGGCATTGCTTTGTACTCAGAGATGTAATGCAACTTTAAGGAATGTTTTATTGTTGCAGATACTAAGCCTGCTCACTGTTAGAGATACTGTAAAGCACGTGACATCTCTGTCACCTCTTGTAATGACATGTTTTGTCAGATTGAAAACTGAGCTTAATTCAGGATTTTGGGTTACCAGCAGTAGGTGAGTGTTGATGTGTATCAGCTGGTTCTTGACCACTCAGCTTCAGTTGCTACTCTGGATACCTGTTAGCATTTTAAGTAGTATAAAAGAACAAAACTTGTAGAAGGTAACTCTTACAGCTACTTATGGACTCAGCTTTACAATTTGTATGTTACCGTCCTGAGTTTCCATAATTTACAGTTCCTACTGCAAAGCATAGTGTTGTGTGCTGTATTTGATTCTTCCGGTTCATTTTGTGCTTTTACTGAAGTGCCTCCTAAATTAGCCTTAATTATTTGACTTACTTGTAAGAACCTGCTTGGCCAGAGTTAATTAAAAGTTTCAAAACAACATAAATTAATTTTCTGCTTTGTCCAGTTGGTTATCAACCACTGAGAGCTGTAGTTGGAGTGCTCTGGCATTGTTGCAGGATTAAACTTGCCTTTCAAGTTTATTTTCATAAATAAAGTATAAAGCTCAACAGCAATTGTCTCAAAAGCAGCTCTGAGATAGAATAGCAGTGTAAATTATGGGATGGAGGGTAGCTTTATTAAAATTCCCATGGTGAGTGAAGTACTGCTGGGTACTGCCACACAGTAACTTTGATTATCTTCAGTTGTGTCATGGTGCTTTCTCTGGAAAGGAGCTTGCTCATCTTCTGCCAGCTCATTATTTACATAAACTGATCCATGAATATGAGCTCTTGTGGTCCTTAAATTAAAACCACTCTGCTGCTTTCAGTCTAAACCTGTTGCCATGTTTAGCTTCAAATTTGAGATTCCAAAACTTGGAAGCTCTGCCTGATGTCTGAGCCTCTGGAGCAGGCCCCTACTTTAATAGTTTCTGCCACTATTTCTTCAGGAATGGAGTGCTTTCCAAGGTTCTTCATGGGAAGTACTGACTCCACCCCTCAGCCTTTAAGAACAGGCACATTTCCCACTAGCTGTACTTGACCTCCCTTATCTTTTAAACCTGTTTGCTTCCCATTCTGTGTGTTCATTTCTCCTGCTGTTCTGCAGTGCAGAGTACATTCAGAGTAGGGTCTGTGTGTATGTGGGTCGCTGTCTCAATGTTTCCAGTGGGTGGTTTGCTGTGTTTTGTGAGGCAGAATGTGTGGGGTGTCAGAGGTGGGAGTTGCTGTGATGCTGAGAGCTCCTGTTAATAACAGCAGCTGCTTAGGGATGAATAAATGGGGCACTGGTTTCAGCAGCAAGGCTGATTTAGAAAGTATCTGACCTTTCAACTGAACTACAGCAGCTTTTGATGTAACTTCTGTGAACTGAAGTGCTAAACCACTCAGGAGTTAAAAACAAGAAATGAACAACTTTGCTGAGTGAAGTTTTTTCCCTTCCTCTCCTTCATTCCTCCCTCACCTGAGAGCAGTACTTTCAGTTGCATTTGTGGTATGATTTGCACCTTGTTAAATGCCCTTGATAGGTGCTATAACCACAAGCCTCCTGGTGGATATTCCTTGTCCTTGATGAAACCAGGATGGTTAAAACTGGACGTGTGCATTCATACACATTCATGTGTATGAAGTGCTCAGTCATGCCTGGATGGATGGAGAGACATCTCTGCTATCCTGAAATTCCCACGTAAATTTACTGGTCAACATCTGTTTGCCAGTTGTGTCATTGAAGACTGGCACTGAGTTGCCAACATTTTTGATCTGGCCAACTAAATCAAACCATCAATGCAGTCTGGGTAGAGTTGATTAAATACTAAATGTTTCCTGTGTTAAGCATAAAACATGCATCTTCTGGTATGCCAGTCTTTTGCTAACTGGGATTTTACTTTCAGAATTTCTTGAGGTTGGCAAAAAGCAGCCTGCCCTTGATGTTCTCTATGATGTTATGAAAAGTAAGAAACACCGAACATGGCAGAAAATCCACGAGCCAATTATGCTGAAGTACCTGGAGCTCTGCGTGGATCTGCGCAAGAGTCACCTGGCAAAAGAAGGATTGTACCAGTACAAGAATATTTGCCAACAGGTATGGCTTTTGATTTTTTATTGTATGTGTTTATAGCAAGCGTGGTATCTGTCAGTTGATACAATCTAAAAGTAACTGATTCATCCTGAATTAGGATTAATCTGCCTTTTAGGTGTTCTTGGGTTTGTAGCAGTTACGTTTTAAAAGATATGTTGCCTATTGTGAGTGGAAATATCTTCCCATTTTTTTTTTGCCTTTGGTGTAGGTTAACATCAAATCTTTGGAGGATGTTGTTCGAGCCTATTTAAAATTAGCTGAAGAAAAAACAGAAGCAGCTAAGGAAGAATCCCAGCAGATGGTACTGGACATAGAAGACTTGGATAACATTCAGACCCCAGAAAGGTGTGCAGCCTGTCTTTAAAATGTAGCAACTCACAGAAAGTATCCTTAATTTCATTCACAGAGCTGAGATATAAATGTGGTAGACTTGAAATGGAATACTAGTGGTATTGTAGACATTTTTAATGCAGGGATAAAAGCAGGATTTTTACATTGAATGAAATCCTGAGTAAAAAAAGCAAGCAGTAAGCAGTAGAAAATCTAGGTGCAGTGGAAGTAGTTCTGGGAGTTGGGTCACCACTTTCCAGTGTCTACTCAGATCTGCATCTGTAGTGGTTTTGGAGAGTTTATTTTGGTAAACTGCTCATTACTAGTTGATGTAGAAATGCTGTTAATTATATCAGACCAATGTAATTCCTGTATGTGATAGCCTCCATTCCTTCTGACCACATTGTGCATGTACAAACAAAAGGAAATCTGTTACTTTATACTTGCTTGGTTAAGTGATGAGATAATAGAAGAAAGGACATGAAAAATACATTCAAGAGAGGATTAATAGGATGGGTAAAGAGAATGTAGGATGGTGATAGAAATGATAAAAAATTGGAGGAAATTACTGAATATTTGTCTTGCGTAGGAATAGAGTTGTAGTAGTCAAATAATACTTAAAAAGACCTGGAGTAGAAGGCTCCATATTTACATGTTAACAGCAAAACTCTCTAGTAGAAGTTGGTTGCAAAAAAAGAGAAGGTGACAGATGTGTCTTCAGTAGGGAGGCAGTGCTATTCGTGTTATTTCCAGTGCCTGAAATTGTTACGGAGGAATCCACTAATGGTTAAACAGTGAAGATTGACTGACCTCTCTTTTCCTTGTTCTCCTTTCTATAGCAGAGGGCTGGAGAGTGGATCTTTCCAATCACACTTGTCTTCTAAACAAGCACAGTTTCTTTAGTGTTTTTGAGGTCCTGTTTTCTCATGCTTTTTTGTTGGATTCACCTCTTGATCTGTTAGAGAAAGCACTGGTGACGTGCCGTGTTTAATAGTGTATGTAGTATCCAAGGATGCAAATTAGAACTGGAAATGGTATAGTAGTAAAGAGTTACAAGAGTTGAGACTTTGTATTAAGAACAGTTCAAAAATAATTTTAAAAATGAAGGCTTAGGGAAGATTTTTTTTTGTGAGTTTAACATGTTGAGTGGATTGTTCAGCAGAAAGGGATCGTGTGGGACATAGCACTGAATTGGTCCCAGTGTCTTGGGAATGCTTTCCCTTGTCTTATATTTCTGTGATGAGAGAATGAAGTTCTAAATGCAAGATTATCATATCTTACTTCTGATGTATTTAAGCATCTTTTTAATGTCAGAATTTGTAAAGGATTTGAAATGCTAATGTGAGTATTCTGGTTTCTGATGTGTGCAGATCATAACACAGTGCTTGTGTCACATGTCAACATGAAATGAACTCTGGCAGCAGTGCTGGTGACTAAAAGGGAAGTGTCAGCAAGTACTAAAGTGTCTGTATTGACACTGATACTTGACTCTTAACAGAGATACAGGACACAGCTTCCTGCTAGGAAAGGGAAGGTGAAAATCTTGGAGTTAGTTTCCTTTGAAGGATACAAGTTTCTGATGTCTTACCTCTAGAGCTTGGACATGTCAGTTGTATATGCAGTGGCCAAAGTTTGAAACTTAAAAGTTTGAAATAAATATCCACGTCCTTTAAAGGAAAAAGGAGCAGTCTGAGGGACCAATTTGAAAATAAACAGTAGACACAAGCTAATAGCAATTAGCTGTTCAGTCTCCTCTTAGAACCTGGTAAGAAAAACTGATCAGAATTGTAGAGAATAAACCACTTCTCTTTTTTTCTCTTTCCTTACCCCACTGCCCTGACTAAAGTGTTCTTTTGAGTGCTGTAAGTGGAGAAGACACTCAGGATCGTACTGACCGCCTGCTTTTGACACCCTGGGTTAAATTTCTCTGGGAATCCTATAGACAGTGTTTGGATCTTCTCCGAAATAATTCTCGAGTAGAACGCCTGTACCATGACATTGCACAGCAAGGTAGGTGCAAAAGGTGGCAACTTGAACTGTAATGATGTGGTGTCCCATTAAGGGAAGGGGAACATCAAGATTCGTAGATGCTTGTAGTCAAAAGGAACATCAAGAATCAGAGGGTCCTCAAAAGCTTACAAAGTTTTAGTAGTGAATGACATGCTTGGAATGAAAATTTTGGTTAGTCCCTGACCTCCCAGTATAAGCACATGGCAGTGGGTTTTGGATAATGGGATAGGGTGGAAGAAGAGATAGTTGAATTAAAGAGAGGGTGAGAGAGAAACAGTGGGAGGGAAAAAGAGAAAAATCACCAGTCCTCACTCCAGTGTTGATCCAGTTGATGGGGATGTCCAAGGTCCTGGGGTGTACACACACCTGGGCTTCACCTTTTTGTAGATAAGTTTCTCACTTGTTATGCAAATTGGTTCTCATGCTCTGTCTGTTCTTCTGGACCTTTCTGGAAATGGGTTGGAGGGCTTCCAGGGTTTTGAGTGTTCTTGATCCCCCTCTACAGTCCATCTCCTCTTCTTGATCTCTTTCTTGCACTTCTGTTGTGCTGTGTTGTGCTTATCTCCAGAAGTCAGAACAAGGACTGTTTTTCAAGAACTATGAGATTAATGACAGGGTTTTTGTCTGTGTGATTTCCAGTCATTTGAAAGCTTCATTTGTCTTTACCATATTTAGATGACTTGAGAATTTTTCCCTCTCATTTTACAAAGTCAAAACCTGAATTCATGCCATTCACAGGATTTTGTGTGCTCTTAGTTCAAACTAAAAGCTGGAATCACTGCTTAAATTAGAACATTTTTAAAGAGACTTAAAGTATTATTATTAAAGTATTCCCTTTGCTCTTTAAGCTTAATTATGTAGAAACATCCTCATCTTTTGAGGTCAAGATGAAAATGCTCTGCATTGTCACTTACTCATTATGTGTGACAGATGATACCATGTTTGAGATATCTTATGACTGTAAATGAAGATTCTTTAAGTGTACTGATTTATATATTTGAATCTGTTTAGAACTACCGTGAAGTCACCATTAGTGAACATTTTTGATTTACATTATTCCTTTTTGCAGCTTTCAAGTTCTGCCTGCAGTACACGCGGAAAGCGGAGTTCCGCAAGCTCTGTGATAACCTGCGGATGCACCTGGGGCAGATCCAGCGGCACCACAACCAAAGCACAGCCATCAACCTCAACAACCCCGACAGCCAGTCCATGCACCTGGAGACCAGGCTGGTGCAGCTGGACAGTGCTATCAGCATGGAGCTATGGCAGGTATGCAGCATCGTGCTTGGTCTGCAGCCTTTCCAGAATTTTCTCCACGCTGTTTGTGTCTCATGGTACATGCAGCAAGGTGAAGAAAGGATGAGAGCTAAAGAATAAAGTTTTAATATCTAGAATATTGAATGCTTAGTCTGATGTTCCTACACAACATTTCAAACCAAGCTTTGCTGGTAGAACTTCTGGAGATTTTTTGTTTGGTTCCCCCCCGCCCCCTCTTGGTTTGTAGCTTGAAAATCTGAATGAAACAGTTTTTCAAAAATACCAAATTCTAAGCAGATAGTTAAAGTGAGTATGTCCAAATAATTTATTGGGAAGAAGTATTTAATTTCATGTAGCTGACAGCTGAAGATGACAGCTTTCAGTAGTATTACATATTTTATAGTCTTATAACCTTTAATAAATTTATATTTTTCCCTTTTTGGGGTGTTACAAAAACTTCCTAACAGTAGTGTATTTGGTTGTTTTGGGTTTTTTTAGGAAGCTTTCAAAGCAGTGGAAGACATTCATGGACTATTTGCGCTGTCTAAGAAGCCACCCAAACCACAGCTGATGGCAAATTACTACCACAAAGTTTCAACTGTCTTCTGGAAATCAGGAAATGCTCTTTTTCACGCATCCACCCTTCACCGCCTTTATCACCTATCAAGAGAAATGCGAAAGAATCTCACACAAGAGGAGATGCAGAGGTGGGGAAAGATACTTGCTGTGATCTTAGAATTTGTTTTTAACTCCCTAGGTTCAAAAATAAACTAAATTGTACCCCAAAAGAAGCAGATGACATGTATGGCTGTGAGCAGCTCTAAATTGGCCAGTACTAATTGCCTCAAAAGAAATCTAGAGCAAGGAGGATGTTTTACAAAGCTGCAGTGTAAGTATGGTGAACATTAGCATCACTTTAGTTAAGCTTCCCTGTCTTTACTGAGAAGATAAGCAAGTCAATAAATATCTGGGGGTTTGTTTCCTTTTTCTCTTTGGAGTGGTGGTATTTTCTTGACAAGATTTCACTATTTCCTTTCGTGCTGTAGTTGATGTCTCCTCTGTTATTTCTGGTGTTTTTACACAGTTTTGCATCATGGATGCTCCTTGTTCCTCTCTTGAACTGGCACATACATGAACAGGAATTAGTAAGTGTTCTCTAGCAGTTAATCTCTTGCATTTTTGCTTTGTCACCAGGATGTCCACTCGAGTCCTTTTGGCCACCCTATCCATTCCAATAACTCCAGAGAGAACTGATATTGCTCGTCTCCTGGATATGGATGGAATCATTGTGGAGAAGCAACGGCGCCTGGCCACCCTGCTGGGGCTGCAGGCCCCCCCTACACGGGCCAGCCTCATCAATGACATGGTGGGTACTGGGGTTCAGGTCAGCAGCTTCATAATGCTGGGTCCTGGTCCTTCTACAGCACTCTGCTTAGCTATGGGACAGCAATTTTAAAGCTAAAACAGCTGTATGGGTAATTGGGACTTAACTGCAAATTCACAAGGACTGTTTGGAAATGGCAGTGGTAATGAATGCTTGTGTGCAATTCAGTGTAGTCTTTTATGTCACCCAAGCAACAAATATTGATTTGAAACACCGAGGGGTCTGAAACGTGTTGTGATCTAGAACTTTGGGGTTTTTTTCTGACTCTGAAGTGTGTGCTTATTTTTCTATTCTAAATGTGTTTTTGATAATCACAGGCCAGATGTCAAATGTTGGACCATATGGATCTAAGTAATTATGAAAACTTCCTTGTGTTTAATTTGAAGGGATGTTAGATTTATCTATCCTCAGACCTCCCCCAAAGCATGTAAATGAATTAGACATTAAGTTATGGGTATTTTCAAAGAATGTTTGAATTTCTTGCAGTCATTTGACTAATATCTAAAATTTAGATTCGAAGCTCATTTTACAATTTGAATTAATTCTTCTTGCAGTACCTCTTCAGTCTGCCTCAAACCCACAATTTAAGGCTTCAGAAATTTAATAACAAACAGAGATGCATGGTTTTAGTTTGGATTTAGGCCTATGTTTGTGTAGTCGGCTTGTGTCGTAGAAATGGCTGAGGTTGGTACTCTAGTCTGTTTAGCTTGTTTGTTTTTGTCTACTTTTCCATTTTAAACTACATTTAAGTGATGTAGTGTAGAATTACTGTCACTGCAGTTAAGAATGTAATGAAAAATACCTAGTCTCCTGTATTAGAAACCACTGTTGCCTGTTTAATTTGTTGAATATGAATGCTTAAAGCATTAACTATTGGTTAATACTGTATTTATGTTGAGATTTTTGGATTTTTTTTGTTGACTGTAGGTCAGGTTCAACGTAGTGCAATACGTTGTCCCAGAAGTCAAAGAGCTTTACAATTGGCTTGAAGTAGACTTTCACCCCCTCAAATTGAGTGCCCGTGTCAGCAAGGTAAGTTTTTTGTAGCTCTGTGTGTGTAGCAATTGGTCTTGACTAACGGTCTGTAATTTCAATGTTGATTTGTGGTAAATATCAACTAGCTTTTTCTATTTCCAGATTTTTCAATAGTAGCCTTGATTTGGTGAAGTTCCATCACCATGACTTGTGCATGACATCTGCTAGAGTAAGCCAGGTTATTGAAATAGAATGAAAATTCACTTAGGTCTTTTGGGTGCTATTCAGAGGGCTCCATAAAAGTGCAGAGTTTTGGGAATGTATCAGAAGATTTTGTTGGTGGAAACGATACTGAGTTAATTTTGTTTAAAGGTGCAGAATAAGAAGACTGCGTGCACATGTGGGCATATGCTGGCAAGTGGGTTGTGTGCTAAGTGAAAAGATGAACCAATGACTGGTTTTACTATTAAAAGGTAGAGTGTTGGGAGGTAGAATAATGTGAGAGCTGTTGATTAGGTTAGTGTATATTCTGCAGTTGATGAAGCACATCATGTTCTTTTTCTTTGATAGTGGGAACAAAGATACTTGAGGTGCTAAAAAGAACTTGAAGGTAAATTAGCAGTGTGGTAAATGTTGCCAGTACTGTCAGTCGCCTTCATACAAAAACTGTCACCTCTCCTTTGTAATTGTAAGTGTTCTGATCAAAGGATGCACTTATATAAAGCAGTGTCTGGAAAGAAGTGTTCTTGTTTTAAGAGCTGTTAACCAGAGAAGTTACTTTAATGGTGAAGTTTGTACAGGTCAATGCAGATAGAGTAACTTTTCAGACTTTTGATAGGTTCTGAATTGGGTGAAGGACCAAGCTGAAAAGGAACCTGAACTGCAGCTGTACATTCCTCACCTGCAAAACAACACCATCCTTCGCCTTCTGCAGCAGGTATGAGTAAAGATAATATATGTTCCTAAGTATACATAAATTAGAATATGCTTTGGAGGAAGATTAAGTTGGAAACTTTAATGCTGAAATAATTTTTCTTTCTATCAAATAGAAGACTGTTTGACTCTCAAATACATTTTTCTGATATAAAACCCATATCTTCAGTTGGTGCATCATTTAAATACAGCTATAGTAGCTATACTTGGTAGTGGGTTACAGTGGTGTAATCTTTTTTCTAGATTTTCTTCATTACGTACCAAGTTTCTTAAAACTTCTTTTTGGAGTAGCGTCGAGGAGGGAAGTATTTCACTTTGGTTTTTAGTTTCTTTCTTTTTTATTTGTATCTAAGTTTTTTAGAAAATGCACATTTCATTGACCTGCTTTCATTACCAGTGACGAGCAGTGTTATTTCTGGTGTGCTAAAGAAACAGTTGAAGGCTAATTAGCAGCATAGCTGAATGTGGTTACTGCTGCCAGTCTCCTTCATACAAAGCAGCCATTCAGGAATCTGAATACAGTACAGAAATAGAATCCTCAAACAGTATTTGCAACTGCATTCACATGTGTGCATTCATTTGTTGACAATTTAGTGAGTTAATTTTAAGGCCTGTACAACAACTTCTGATTTCTTTTTATTGAAGAAAAATACCTCATGTTTCTGTTGACATTCAGGTGGCCCAGATTTATCAAAGCATTGAGTTTGCTCGTCTGTGTACCCTGGTTCCTTTTGTGGATGCTTTCCAGCTGGAGCGTTGTATCGTGGATGCAGCCAGGCATTGTGACTTACAGGTGAGGGCTGGAGAAGGACTCTGTGTGATCTCTGGGTTCATGTGTATTGCATGTGATGAAAGGGAACTGGTTGACAGTGCGGAGGAAGAGGCAAGAGTGATTTGTCTTTTCAGTGCTCATTTCATTGAATCATTGAAAGTTCAGCCTCTTCCAGTGATTTTGGTTTGGGTTTGTTTTTTTTCTAAACCATAGAAATAAAACAAATCTTCATGGACAGTGCTGTTTTTCTCCTACTGATTGGGCGTTTCTCATAGAGTGGTATAGCAAAATTTTTTTTAAAGTAATTTCTGCTTAGAGCCTCTGTTGACTCATGGTGGTTATAGGCAGAGCAGCAGAGAAATTGTTCAAAAAAATACAATCCTTTTTCTTCCTTTTTTTTTTTTTTCTATTTTTTCAAAGGTTCGCCTTGATCACACAACCCGGACACTGAGTTTTGGTTCAGATTTGAATTACTGTACTAGGGAGGATGCTCCACTGGGCCCTCAGCTGCAGAGCATGCCTTCTGAGCAGATCAGAAACCAGCTGACTGCCATGTCCTCAGCTCTGGCTAAGGCTCTTGCAGTCATTAAGCCTCCTCACTTAATGGTAAGTTGTTTAAAGTCTTATGAGAGTATTGACAAAGCTTACACTTTAATGAATGTGTTTTCTCAGATTAGATGTACATTTTACTTTGTTTTTTTTTCGGCTTAGTGGTAGTCAGTTTTTTGGGCTTTTAAAGAAGTCATTCTTAAAAGCACTCAGCTAGTTAGTTTCTGGTTGTAGCTAAAATATGGCAAAATGTAAACAAGAGGCCTGAGTTTAAAGTTTCCAGTCTTGCACATACCAGGTTTAGGATATAACAAATAATAACTGTCCCATACATGAGCCTACAGAACTAGGATTTGTTTAAAGTTTTGCATGCATTTTTGAAAATCCAAGAGCCTGCTTCATTTATTCTTCCTGGAGAAACTGCTGTTGTGAAAAACCTGGAATATAGCTTTGTAGACCAAAACATCCCACAGCTCAAGAACTGACCTGTCTTTGTCACTTCTTTTCCTCTTCCCTGGGGCTCTTGGCTTCAAGGTCAGTCTCACATTTCAGGTTTTCCAGAGCTCTGTAGCAGCAAGGTGTAAATCAGTCTCAGATTTCCAGCATGCTTTGGTCATGACAAGTTAAACCTTCACTTTTGTTACTAGAGCAGTGGTAATTTTTTCATTTGTTTTAGGTTTATGAAAGATTTCATAGCTAACACATGAGATATTTGTTCCATAGGGAAAAAAGGCTGATAGCAACATGTCTGTGTTTGGTTCTGTACAGGTTGGAATGCTAAGCAATATTCTTAAAATCTAAATGCAGAAGGTAGAACTGTGTCATGACACCCAATGCTCACTTCTTCATGTTAGCTTGAACATATATTAGTGGTTTTATAGTGTTTAAGATAAAAATATTTCTATATAGGTTTTCTCTTGAAAATATTTGATTAGTGATTGGTATTAGATTGTCATTTTGAAAGAAAAAACATGCTTTAACTATACATCCATGGATAGAAATGACAATCTTGCACTTGACATGTTAGTACAGTTAGTAGCTAAGTTAGACATAAATCCTCATTAAACACATTAGTGGTCATTACACTTGTAAAATTGGAGAACAGTATCAAGGTTAATATCAGTCTGTGTGGTTAGAGAAGCTACAGAACAAGTTGATATCCTTTTTTCCTTCACTATTCAGGCCAAAACTTTCCACTTTTGTCAGGTGCTTAAAAGCTTTTAATTTGTCACATTTCTAATAATTCACAAAAATCATTAAATTAATCTAAAGCTTTTTACTTTGCTGTTTCTGGCACCTCCATTTAGCTTTAAGTGTGTGCAGAGCTGCAGCAAAGTATGGATGTTTCAGTGTTTTTGCTGAATGCCCTGGAAGTGACAGGTTACTAAAAATACCCCTGCGGGTGCTCACATTTCAGGAGTAGCATGGCTAGGGGAGTGTAGGGAGCTGATTTGGGCTGCAGTGTTTGGCTGGACTCATGGAAATGGGCAGCTCCCTGAGCTGGCACAGTGACAGCTCCTCATGTGTACAGCATGAATGTCCACAAAGAACTGTGGGGGTGCTCTGGGGAATGCTGCTTAAAAGAGCAGTCTCTGTTCTAGTCTCTAGAAGCCTAGTGTTTTTTATAAGGTAATGAAAATGGTTTTAAATGCAATGTTTAAGTTGTTGACTTACTTTTTAATCATCTCACAGATAGTGTTTTGTGTCAATTAGAATACTTTTTTCTTCTATTAATGCGTTTGGAAAATAACAAAATTTAAAAGAGCAAAGCAGCTTTGGTGAAATACAGTACATGTGGTGATATGCTTACAAACACATACAGACACAATCAAGTTGGCCCACACACCCATTACAGTTAGAGATTTCAATATCAATAGCATCTGGGTGTACAATATTTTTGGACAGAAAATGTCAAACTGTTGTACCCAAGCCATGTTGCAGAATATTGTCTCTTACAGACAACTTTCTCCGTGTGGACATGATTCTGGGCAGTTGGTACTGCCTCGGATGCCACTTGGGTGAGTGGTTAGATTTGCCCCTACAGCTGTATTCCACTCAGTTGGCAAGTTTGGAGGATAGAATTAACTTTGCATTTTTCCTTGAGAAGCGTTTGCTTTGCTTACTGCCTTTTTAAAGAGGGACTGTTTACATCATCTTATTCTTAATTTAAATCCAGCAAGAGAAGGAAGAACAGCATCAGCTGGCAGTCACTGCCTTCCTGAAAAATTCCAGGAAGGAGCATCAGCGCATCCTTGCGCGCCGTCAGACCATAGAGGAGAGAAAGGAGCGCCTGGAAAGTTTGAACATCCAGCGTGAAAAGGAAGAGCTGGAACAACGGGAAGCAGAATTGCAAAAAGTCCGGAAAGCTGAGGAGGAGAGGCTGCGCCAGGAGGCGAAGGAGAGGGAGAAGGAGCGGATCCTGCAGGAGCATGAGCAGATCAAAAAGAAAACTGTTCGGGAGCGCTTGGAGCAGATTAAGAAGACTGAACTGGGAGCCAAAGCATTTAAAGATATTGATATTGAGGTAGGGGATTTTTTTGTTGGAGTGGTGGGGAGTTATTTTGTTATGCTTTTTGTGAGAGTTTTTTTCTCCTTTTTATATTGATAACTTTACTTGGTTATAGGATCTTGAAGAATTGGATCCTGACTTTATTATGGCTAAACAAGTGGAACAACTGGAAAAAGAGAAGAAGGAACTTCAGGAACGACTGAAGAATCAGGAGAAAAAGGTACAAAGTAGGAAGGGTAAAAATGTCCATAAAATTTTTTAGTGAATGTGATCTGTGTTGATACATATATGTGCATACTCAAATATATAATACTGGTGTTGGAAATGTTTGACACTAAAGAAAGATAAATGTGTTATATACCAATTGGGTTTCTGTCTTGGGTGCAAAAATCTGTTCTAATTAATGGAATTGATTTGAAAAAGGACCCTTAAGCTGGGTGTGAACTAAGTCTTAGTTGGGATGACTTGTAATTTAAAAAATGTTCAGAACAGGTTAAATGTTCAGAGAAGGAGAGACCATTACGGAGAAGTGAAATTAATTAATGGTGTTAGTCCTCACTGAAAGAGAAGAAACTCCATTGCTAGAGCCCTCCTAGATGGCAAGAAAGGATCTGTCTGAAATGTGGGTAGCTATAAAAGTGTGAGAAATGTGTAGTAATAAATAGAAACACATGACCTGGGCAAGGTTGAACTCAGCCAGGGCTTCCTGCTGTATTAAGGAATGAAACAGGAGTTCTGTGGTACAGTTGGTGACTCGGGTCACTTAAAACTGGTTTGAAGAAAAACGACGGGTAGAAAGTGGCAGGTTAGTTAAAAAGGTTCCCGTGAGCATCTTTGACACTGCAGGCCTGTAGAGCTGTTGCTTATGCTGGACAGAGGAGCAGAAAATAAATTAACAGTAGAATTAGTAGTCATTGGAGTGAATATGAACTACCTGGAAAAGTCACAACAGCTTCTATAAAATGAGTGTTAGCAAGGGCTTCTTCTTAGAGTTCTCTGAAGCTGTCAAAGCAAACATGTGACTAAGGCTGATCTGATGGGTGTAACTAAGTTGGATTTCAAAAAAAAGCTTTTTACAAAGTTCTTCACAAAAAATTCCAACTTAGTAGTGTGACGAAAGAAAGTCTTTGAATTATGTTCTGGTTAGATAGATTTAAAACTATATAGGGAAAGCTGGGTCCCTCAGTCTTTGGCTTTGCATATTAAATGATGGGCTTCAAACTTAACTTTCTTTTCTAGCAGTGAGAACTTGATTCTTCTGCATTTTGAGCACTGTCTGCAGTTCTGGTCTCTTATGTCTAAAAGGATGCGGCTGAACTGGAAATTTGACAGGAGGCCAACAAGAATTATCAATGATGCAGATTGGCTTCTGTGGGAGAAATGTCTTTGTAAAATAGTACTCCTCTATCTGACAGATTTCTAGAGAGAGGATGTGGTGCCTGTCTGTAAGAGTGTACCTGTTGTACGAGCTGATGGTGGGAGCAGTTGTTCTTGCACTGCCTGCAAGGACTAGTGGAGTGAGAAGCATCAAATGAAGCCAGCAGGAGCTGTGTTCAGAGCTGTTTGTAGATGGGAGTTGGATCCTCATGCTGTGAACCACAGACATGCAGGAGTTCTTTCCAAAGTACATTGTTGTATATGAAAAGCTCTGAGTTCAGAAGGACAAGAGAGAAAATCCACTAATGTTTAAAATACGAAAATATTTCCAACACAGAAAATGCTGGGAGCTGTAAAAGGATGATGCTGAGAGAGAATGGTGATGTGCCTGTCTCCATTCCTGCATCCTTGCCTGGGAGTGCACTTAGTTGGTTGCCAGTGGTAGAGACAGGTTCTTGGTTAGGTTGACCTTAGGTGGTCCAGTGTGGTTGTTGCTGTTTTGCCATAATATATCAGATATATTGGAGAAGTCTCCAGAAATCAAGGGTTTATGTGTGCATTATGCCACACTAAAGATGTGTTATCTTTACTCAGATTGACTACTTTGAAAGAGCGAAGCGCTTGGAAGAAATTCCTTTAATAAAGACTGCCTACGAGGAGCAAAGAGTGCATGATATGGAGCTTTGGGAGCAACAGGAGGAAGAAAGGGTAAGAATTTTTTGTTCAATTGATAAAGTGCATTAGTGATGCATGAAAAACAGTGGGTTTTTCACTGTTTGGTATTTTTTCCCAGCTCTTTACTAAAAAAAAAAAAGAAATATTGAAATGTTAGGTTTGTGATTTCACAAAGTGGGCAGCAATTTCTTCTGTCTTTGCTCTGAAAGAGAAAATTCTGCCTTCTGGTGGCTGGGGTATTTTAAATCCAGATGTATAGTAAAGTAATACTTCGTATATTTTTTGTTTTCAGATCACCACCCTGCAGCTGGAGCGTGAGAAAGCCCTTGAGCACAAGAGCAGACTCTCCAGGATGTTGGAGGATAGAGATTTATTTGAAGCCAGGCTCAAAGCATCACGACGAACAGTTTATGAGGTGTGTGAGATGTGGCATTGCTAGCAAAGTACACGCCTAAAGTGAGGAACTAAAACTGACTCAGGCATTCTTCGTTCAACTAGAAACAAATTAGTATTTAAACTGTGGAATAGCTTATTTTCTGATTTGACTTCTAAATTAAATTTCTTGCACCCGTTCCTAGGTAGTATCACTTAAAATTTTTGACAGTTTCTGCAATAGCTTATATGAAAAATAAAAGAAGGGTAAATTGTTTCTTTCAGTACAGCTATTAGTAAGGGATCACTGGGTGTCATATAGGCAGGCAGCTGTATCTGCTTGTTTATAGCTTTGAGTATTTGGCTATGTTGCAGTAAAAACTGGCCTTACCAAAAAAGCATAAGAGGTGTTTCATTAATATAATTTAGTAACTGCATATGATTCTTTGCAATAATAGGGATAATTTTGGCTAATATGTTTTAAGTACAGATAAATTATTATTTAGGCAATTCCTTTTCTGAAAGAGCAGATAAAGGACTAATACTGTACATGATGATTTGATTGTGTCTTTCTTCTACACTGGAGTATATTCTCTTATACAAAATCAGTTGCGGAAGAGGTTGATATGGGAAACAGATTGATTTTCAGTGGAGTAGAATGAATATGTTGCAGTTGTTTTGAGTTTCTGTGTAGCTTTATTTAACAATTGTGAAACTGCCTAGTTCTTAGCCATTACAGTGTGGTGTTCTGAGATATATTGTTGGTATTTCAGGATAAACTCAAGCAGTTCCAGGAGCGGTTGGCAGAGGAGAGGCGGAACCGTCTGGAGGAGCGCAAGAGGCAGCGCAAAGAGGAGAGACGCATCACTTACTACAGGGAGAAGGAGGAGGAGGAGCAAAGGCTACGGGAAGAGCAGCTGCTTAAAGGTGTGATTGAGAACGTGGCTATTTCATCATTTGTATCCTCGAGCCTTCCCAAAACCAGCTAGTGTCTGGTTTTTATGTTTCATGAGTTTGGAGGAAGTCTTTTCAACTTCCAGTTGTTGCACCTTTCTTGTTTACTTGTAGTAAGTATACTACTTGTGTAGTATAGACAGGAAGTAAAGCTTTGTAGCTCCTAGACATGAGTGAAGGAGGAGATAAAATAATGGAAGCTAATGAAAAATGAGTCTTTGATTTTAGCCTACAGTTGGAGTTCTGGCCACTTGTCCACATCTTAAAGAGAAAAGAACATTGGTGTCAGATCAAGAACTCCAAAATTGTAGACTACTTTCTTTGTGAGTTGTTTTGTCTGATAGCCCTTTTAACCCGTTTCAGGGCTTTAGAGGAGAAGAGGTGGTTGGCAAACTGCAGGATAAATTTCTGCCCTATTTGTCAATTGGAGGTTGAAGATTTTATGTATCAGAGTTCATCATAATGCAGTATTTAAAAAATTAACAAAACCAGAAACAGTCATGAATATCAAATTTCTGACACTGTTAGCTGATTTTTTTGTTTGACGTTTTCTAAGGAAGGGATCCTCTACCATGTTTGAGGTAGTTACTGATATTTTAGTTGCTACAGTTATGATCTGTACATAGAATTAACGTACAGGTATTGCAGGTATTGGAACTTTTTTTTTCTTGCTAGCTGTTCAAGATGTCTCATTAATGGATGTATCAGGGGTCCTTTTCCTGGTGCTTTTGAGTTAGGAGACTTAGAGAAAACAGGTTCTGTGGTTAGCTAAACACATCATATGAAATGCTTGTATTTTTAAGTGTTTATTTTTTATAGAGTCCGAAGGGAGAGATTGTATTATGTAACCCTTCTGTGGATGCAGCAAAGTAATGGAGTTTGTGTTGGTAACGAGTTCTCTGTGTGTTTCTGACTGTGCAGAGCGTGAGGAGAAGGAGCGCATCGAGCGCGAGAAACGCGAGCAGGAGCAGCGGGAGTACCAGGAGCGAGTCAAAAAACTGGAGGAACTGGAGAAGAAGAAACGTCAAAGAGAAATGGAGATAGAGGAAAGAGAACGCCGCCGAGAAGAAGAAAGGAGAGGTCTGGATGACCCATTTTCAAGGAAGGTGGGTAATACCTGCAGGTTTGTTTCATTCTGACTGCTCCCTCTTCTGTAGATTATTTGAAAGAAGGTGTTAGCATTGCAAAGACATTGATTTGTTTATTTCTTAAGTTATAATATGAGTGGCTAATTTAATAGTTAAAATTACTGTCACTTAGTTTCAGCTCACTATCAGGATCCGGAATCTAGTTTAGCAGTAAAGTAAAATAAAGAAACTACCTGTAAGCTGAGATCTCCAAGATATTTAAAAGCTAAATTAATAAAGACTAAAATGAGTATTGGACAAAATTTTCCAGCCTAGGACAGTACCATAAGCCTTCTACACTCCCACTTTTTCAGAACTTACCATTCAAGAGAACTAGTTTTAAACTTCATCCCCAACAGCCTTTCTCTTTGTTTAATACATATTTCATTGAGCAATACCATGAAGATAAGTTATCAGCTAGTATAAATGGTTTTGATAGTCTGTCAAGTAAATAATCATGATGGGTATTTTTCACATAAGAGGTCTCCTATTTGTGGGCACTTGATTATATGGAAAAGCTGGCTCAGGTTCTGAGAGAGATACCTGTACCACTCCAGAAATTCCATTTGCAGTTTTGGGATTCCTTGTTCGCTGTTGTTATTTGAAGTCATTTTAAAAGCATTTAAGGAGACAGAGTAGTGGATATGCAAGATCTTGGTTAACCCATATTGACAAATAAAAACACTTTTCAAAGAAGGGTTTAAAACTGGAAAATACCCTTCTTATAAAGAGGTTGTGTGATTATGTGAAATCAGGTATTTTGGATGGTTTAGCTAACTAGTTTCTTGTGGTGGAATTAAGGCATAAAAATTTGTTTAAATGGTTTGTCTGGCAGTGGAGAGAGGCATTTTAACTTTATTTTTAAAAAATACAGATTGATTATTGCTCTGCCCTGCAACCTGTGTGAATCACTAATATGTCACCTCTTCTGAGCTCTTGAAGTATTGGGAACAAAGTTGTCCTTGCCACAGAGAGCTCTCAGTGTATTCAGTTACATTTCCTGATGAGATCAGAAAGCACAAAAGCAAATAATTACTTAAGTTTATTCCTGTTGTCATAAGCCCCCAGGAAAAGTGAAACTTGTTAGAACATCTCTTTTGTGTCAACAGGTAGTGGCTGACTGTAGCTGTTGTTCAATTGTTCATACACTTCTCATAAACTTTTTAGTGTATTTGCATATATCCTACCCTGCTGATAAAGTATGTGGCACAAGGAGAACCGTGTTTTTGTTTGAACTGCAGCAGGAGCAATAAAGTCAGTTAAAACCATCCTTTAGTTACT
The DNA here is from genome assembly GCA_013397155.1 of Irena cyanogastra. Lineage (NCBI taxonomy): Eukaryota > Metazoa > Chordata > Aves > Passeriformes > Irenidae > Irena > Irena cyanogastra. The sequence continues at coordinate 26,257 of VWZV01000708.1, forward strand.
CAAACTCCTCATCAGTGTTCTGCAGTGTGACAAGTGAGTTCTTAAAGACATAACATGCTCAGGAGTAAATTGTATGTTGAAAATCTTCATTTTAAAGTGTTCAGAGAGACTACTTTAAAATGATTTCTTCTGACACGCAGGAATCTCGTTGGGGTGACAGGGAGTCCGAAAGCTCCTGGAGAAGAGGAGGTGAGCCAGAATCTGAATGGCGTCGAGCACCAGTGGAGAGGTAATCAGTTTTATTGGATCAAAGTATGGAGGCTCCCATTGTGGTGCTACTGCTAAAGCTGCACTAACTGAGTTATATCTCATGCCTTTACATCTCTGAAAGTTATCTTCTATTAAAAAGTTGCTTTGTAAGGATCTCAGAATGAGAGAGAGGTTTTATCTTGGAACCATGCTCAGATAACATCCCTGTTTTATTTGGCTTAGGTATGTGAAGGTAAGCAGACACCTTCTGTGTGTGATAAACAACTTGCTTCCTTGGATTCCTTTTTAAATTAACAATTTCTCTCCCACCCAAACATTGGTGTCAGTTCTATAAATACAGAATGGAGAAGGATGACAAGCAAATACAGGGTTCCTGGGTGATGAAATTCTGAGATTTTCCATTTAGAAAACTGATAGTAACAATGCAAGTCCCAGAGTAAGTGACAGAGCAGAAAACACATGCCATAAATTAAACAAAATTTTGAAAAGCTGTATTGAACAAGAGAGGGCTAGATTTCTGAAGGAAGAATATTATGAATGTACTTCGAACTTAAAAAATAAAAAGAAATCCACACTTGTTTTCATCTGTTTTGGATATGTTCACTAATAATGTAGACTGTTTATACAGTTCTAGAAAACAAGATTTTTAACATTTGTCTGTTTTTCTGCTTCACATCAGGATGAACTGTAGCTAAAAATATTTCTGATGGTGCACATCTAGTTGTTCTTAAAAGCCTGTGCTGATGGAGATAACACTGCTGATTCCAATTGGCAGTATGTTTTATTGCTTAATTAGTCTTGCAGGGAGATAGATTTTTGTAAATGTCTAACCCTAATTTCCAGTACAGCAATTTAAATCCATTACTGCTTACTCTGACTCCAGTGGAAGCAAATTTATTGACTCTCTCTCTGTCTAGTAATTTCTTACAATGTTCTAGAAGGGTGTGATCTCTCTATTAACAAAATAGAATTCCATCTTTCGTAAAAGCTGTGTTGCCATTCCTGGGAGTGATCCACTTTGTCATGAGCTGCAGAATCTAACAGTTGGATGAAACTGCTGGGTGAAGCCTTTCCCTACTCATATATTGCATAGGCTGTGGTGCCCCATCCCTGGAAATGTTCCAGGCCAGGCTGGACAGGGCTTGGAGCAACCTGGGATAGTGGAAGGTGTTCCTGCCCATGGCAGGGGGTGGAATGAGATCTTCAAGGTCCCTCCGAACCCAAACCATTCTGTGATTCTGTGAGGTGTTTAATGCACTTACTTGTATGCTTCAGTGGATTTGTTTTTTTCCACACAGGATGATGCAGCTTGTCTTAGTCATTTCTCATTCAGCTATTCTAGAGATTGATTAGTGGTAGTTTAAAAGTAATAGTTTAAAATTAGATTTAAAAATCCTAAGACCCTGAGACAGTATCTGAATGAATTAAATACTTGTTCATCTGATAAACATTATAACCATTCTTCCACATGTCTTTTATGGTAAAATAATCAGATTTTTCAAAGGGGAAGATTATCCAATTTGAGTCTAAATGGAAATTAACAATCTCCATTGTCTTGGTTTTTACCTCACAGATCAATGATAATTGCATTCTGCCTTATTCTTCCAAACCCAGGAAATGCACTGCTTGCAATTCCTCAAAATTCTTGAGACTCTGAGTTGTCACAAACTGTTGTCTCTTTGTTCTCACCTCTTCAAGTCCTACATTTGCTGTTTTGTAGCAAGTCATTGCTGTTTTTTGTTAACATTTTAGTAGCATAGTGGATTTCTAAACCTTGGGGTGTTCTTTCTGTTGTGTTTTGGTTTACGTTTTATTTTTTTTTTTTTAAATCCATGAGATTCAACCCCGGTGCAGCTTTTCTTCTCCTGCCAAGAAGCAGCTACCAATACATTTCTGTGATATTCTATTTCTTAAGGTTTTTTTTTGCTTTTTGTTTTTATTGCTGAGGAAGGTTATTTTCCTGAAATAAATTATTTGGTGACAAAAATAGGGTTTATGGTCTAAATCTATGTTTAAAATCTTGTAGATAGCAGACTTAATGGTGTGTAGGGTTGGCATGTGCTTGGAGAGGGGGGATACTTAATTGATGGTTGTGGGGTTTTTTAATATTGATTCTTTCAGATTTAGGTCAAGTTTGCCAAATTAGACTTGATGTAGAAGCCAGCCCTCTTCTCTGTGATGTTGCAGCAGATAACCAACAGGGGACTGTCCAAACTGTAGTTTTGAAGGAGTGATGAGCTGCTCAGTCTTTTCTGAAGCCGTGGGGACAGTGACCTGCTGCATTCTCATGCAATGAAGGGCATTAAAAAGTGCATTTTGAAACTGCACACTTCGTGTTTGGAGCCAGAAATGGCTTTGAGGGGATGGATGCTGTTGATGTAAAGCTTTCCTGGATGTCACCTTCCACTTTTCACTCATTCCCTGTGGTTTTACAGAGACTGGCGTCGCGGAGATCCAAGAGACGACGAGAGACCTTTCCGACGCGGGGACGATCTGCCTCGGCGAGGGGACGATCTGCCCAGGCGTGGTCCTGCAGATGAAAAGGAGCGTCCTCCAGAATCAGCAGAGGACAGGCCACCTAGACGGGAAGGGGATGAGGACAGGCCTCCGAGGCGAGAAGGGGATGAGGACAGGCCCCCCAGACGTGGCTTGGACGAGGACAGGCCGCCCCGGCGTGGTTTGGATGATGACAGAGGAAGCTGGCGAGCTGCAGATGACGACAGGGGTCCCAGACGTGCCCTGGATGATGACAGACCCCCCAGACGTGCCCTGGATGATGACAGACCCCCCAGACGTGCCCTGGATGACGACAGGCCCCCCCGGCGCGGCTTGGACGATGACAGAGGCAGCTGGCGCGCGGCGGATGACGACAGAGGGCCCCGGCGCGGGCTGGATGACGACCGGCCGCCCCGCCGGGCTCTGGATGAGGACAGGCCCCCCAGGCGTGGGCTGGATGATGACAGGGGCAGCTGGCGGGCTGCAGATGACGACAGGGGGCCCCGGCGCGGGCTGGATGATGACAGAGGGCCCCGGCGCGGGCTGGATGATGACAGAGGACCTCGGCGTGGGCTGGATGAGGACAGGGGACCCTGGCGGAACGCGGACGATGACAGGCTCTCCAGGAGAGATGATGATAGGGGCCCCTGGCGTGGCAGTGAAGACTCAAGGCCAGGTCCTTGGAGACCATTTGGTAAACCAGGTAAAACATAGTAATATAATAATCCTCCCTCCAAAGTGTGTGTTATCCTCATAGATGGTGGATGTAACCATAGATGCTTGATGCTGGAGATGGGAGAATCAGCTCTGAAAACACTCAGATTAGTTTGGCTAATGTGGACACTCCTCTGCTTAGTATAATTAAACCTTTTAATTTGGTTGAATTAAAATCACTTGTCTGGAAGATACGTGATGGTCACACACTTAACACTGGTCACTTCCCTGTGTGTGTGCAAAACCAAAATATGCAAGTTGAATGCTCTGCTGGGAGCATTCTCACTAGATTAGCACACCTTGGACTCTTTCCCTACCCCATCCATGTGTCTGAAGTTAATCTCCTTCTAAAGGAGGATTTTGATACTTTATTCAAGTGGGTGTGGTTTTGATAAGCCCTTTCTGTGTGTACAGAGATAATGTTTTTAACATTCCCTTTTTCTTTTTAACCCTTCCTGAAGGTCCTGCTTAGAGCAGAGCTTGGATTAGATAAGCTTCTGAGATCTCTTAAAATCTGAATTACCCTATTCTTTTATTGTTTATTTCTATTCTTAAGTGTCATTGATGGTGTCTAGAGCTATTTCTGATTATTTTCAGAATTGTTGAGAACATTTGAAAGTTAGATATGATTTTGATTTCCTGCTTCTTTGCACTTATGTATTGGCAGACACCATGTCAGTTTTCATAGACACTAATTATGTAATCTGAACTTCTGGAAAACTTATTATAAATATCAAAACTTGCATGCCAGTTTTTCCTATTTAAAGCCAAAGCAGGCTACATAATGAAGAACTCCCATTCATAAATAGCTGAGCAGTATTGCAGAGTGCACTGTATTAAGTGGATGGTAACAAAAGTCACATTTTAAAGTAGTGCTTTAAAAAGCAGTAAGTTCTTTAAAAATCTGCTTGCTTAAAATCTCCTCACTTGTGGATTTTCACAAAGGAATCTGCTGTCTGAGCTACACCCTTTGCTTCTTCTTGCACTTGTTTTGCACCAGACCCTTGTGGTTTCTGGCAGGGTGCAGTCAGCTCTGCTGGACTGCTCCAGGCAGCCCTGATATGAGGTGTGCATTATTGGCTTTACATTTAGCACCTTGCACAGTGTTTTTTCTCTGTGGCTCCCATGTGCAAAAATCTTGAGTTGGATCTTCAGGAGTCGGAACTTGAAGAACCAGTTTCTGTGCCGGAAGTAAAGGGTTCTTTGTCTACAAGAGAAATCAGAGGTCAGACGCAAACTCCTTTGACTGTGTTTCTTTCTTACAGGGGGGTGGAGAGAACGAGAGAAGGCTCGTGAAGACAGCTGGGGCCCTCCCCGAGACTCCAGACCTTCAGGAGACCGTGAATGGGATCGAGACAAAGAGCGGGATGAAAATGAGAAGGAGCGGGAATTCGACAGGGAGAGAGATTTTGATCGAGATGATCGTTTCAGGCGTCCCAGGTCTGACTTCTCTGTTTAAGTACTTCTAGAAGGTTTCTGCAAGAAAGAAAAAAGGGCCTTGCTGGTACAGAAATAACGTGGAATTGCTGAGTGAAAGGAACAAGGGTTAGTTTATGTGAAGCTAAGCACTTTAGGGCAGCAAATGGATAGGGGCATTTTGGGGCTTTTTTGGTTTATTTTTAGGATGATATTATCTGTTTACAGGAGGAATTCCAAAATGCTTAAAATGCTTTTAAATTTTTCTTTTCACCTTATTATCAAGAGCATTCCATGTTAGGCTCCAGAAGAACAAAACCAGTTTTGGGAGTATGTTTAGTAGACACCCACTGGGGCTGTAAATATCCATGTTGTGATTTATTACTGCTTCTTTCCATAGCAAAGATAAAAATCCTAACATTTAGTTTTATGTTTTTTGTGGCCAAAGGGATGAAGGCGGTTGGAGGAGAGGTCCAGCTGAGGAAACTTCCAGCTGGAGAGATTCAAGTCGTCGTGAGGAGTGGGACAGAGGTGGCCGTGACATGAGAGACCGACGTGGTGATGACAGGGAGCCGCCCCTCAGGAGAGGACCACCCCTGCGATCCGAGCGGGAAGAGCGTAGGTTCCTTTCAGTGTCCCTAAAGTCCTGCATCCAGCACAGAGCCTCCCTCTTCCTGACACTGCTGGCAGGGGCTCACATGGGCATAGGTTATATTTTCAGCCTGTATTTAAACTGCCTTTCCATAAGCAAAATAATAAAAAGCACCTTTGGCGTAATTGAGAATTCTTCAGGGAATCTTAACTATTTGTACTTGTGTTCTTTTCCATCTTAGTAGCATTTCATATCTACTGTAGGAGGGTAGCATTTCAAGTATGCACTTCTCATAGGATTGTGTTCTGGGTGTATGTAGTCCTTGTGTTCAGATTAGCAAGACAGGCATCTCAGAAAGTAGTTTCTGGCCCTTTCCTTAAAACCATTAAGATATGATGGAAATATTTCTGAATGAGGGTTTCACACTATTAACGGTATTAATTTTGATGACAGACCTGTATTAATTTTGTATATTTATGAATCCTTTGCTGTGTTCTAAAAATACAGTAACAGCAAATCCATTTAGCCTGGAGGGACCACCACATCTTCCAATTCTAGCATTCTTACCTTCAGAACCTCATTTTGTCTCTGCCCCAAATGTGGGTGTTCCTGCACTTGGGAGCGGGCTGGAACACGGAACATGGGATCAAACACAGGAGGGCTGCTGACAGAAAGGCAGTGTTCTCAGTGTGGAGATTTTTTTTTAATGTATCAAGAAGTTTTGGGATTTGACTTCTTGGCATCTGCCACAGCTTTGTTCAGCTGGGGCAGAACTCTTAGCATTCTTTTTGGTGGAAATGAACAGTTTTTCACACAGTAAAGGGTGGTGGATGCTGTTACTAGTAGAGTCATGTAATTCAGTACCATTTTACCTCTGATTCCAGTAGGCTGAAGAGCAATTTCCTGTCTTTCAATGACAGTGAACACCTAAACGTTTTCCACAGATGCTTTTAAGTCAGGATTTTTCTGTTTTCAGGGTTCAGTCATTTCTAAGTAGACACTTCTGTGATTTGAATTCTGCTAATATAAGAATATATTTTTACACCATAAAACCGTGTACATCAGTAGAACACTCTTATTGCAGTTACTGTGTTTTAAAGATGACACTGGGCTTGCTCACAATCCCAAACCTGAGAAGAGGTTTGAGTAGTTCTGCCATTACTTTCCTATAAAATCAAAACGTGTATTTGGCTGTTGTCATCGTATTCCCTGTTGGCAGGGCTGAGGATCGGTAAATCCCACTGCCAGGGTCGGGGCTGTTTGCTGGAACTCTTGCAGGCTGCTGGTGGAGCGTGACTGAGCTGTTTTTGTTTCTTCCCGCGCCGTAGCGAGCTCGTGGCGACGCGCTGACGACAGGAGGGAAGAGCGCGGGGAGGAACGGGAACCGGCGCGGCGGTCAGCCCCTGCTCCTGCTGCTCCTCCAGCTTCTGCTCCCCCAGCAGCATCCAAAGAGCGGGACAGGGACGGGGAGAAGGAGAAAGGATCCTGGAAAACAGAGAAGGAGCGCGAGCCCGTGCGCCGCAGTAAAAACGAGACAGATGAAGAAGGGTGGACCACTGTACGACGTTAAGTGGGAATCACAGAGTTTAACCAATGTTTTAGCTTTGATTTGATCGAATCCACAGATTATATTTGTGCTTATAAACATTCTGAATTGGAATTCTTTAACCAATGTTTTGAGGTAACATGAAAGCATGAATTACTTACTCATATAGATTGATCATGCACAAAACTCACAGCAGAAGGTTGGAAATTGAATGCCAGTTTTTGAGATTTCAAATGATGCTTATTTCATGGGTCATTTGTTGCTAAAATAAAAAGAAGCAAGCCCAACAGCTGTCTTCAGTACAGCTTCTCTTTCGCACCAAAAACAGGCTGTCCTTTTTATTTTTAGTCTTTCTTAGTTTGGAATGGGGTATTATTGTCACAGGACATGCATTTGAAAACGCCTCTGTTCACACAGTGGAATTACTGAAAAAGCAGAGCTAAAAGAATTTGCATAATTAGCCAAAAAGCAAAAAAGCCCTCTTTTACGTAGGTATTCTGGAGGGCAGGCGGTTTCTGAGATATTTTATCACTATCTAAATTCAGTAAGTTGTCTAAATTTGAATTGAATACAATAAACATTGTGAATTAGCTACACTGGGATATCTTCTGTAGATTTACTTGAATCCATAATGCCTCTGAGGCCACTTTGTAGTCATTGTTCCAGTAATGTACACACTGCTGCAGAGTACAAATCAAACTTGCAGCTTTTACAATTTGTGTTTTGGTAAGCATATGGCTATGTACTTTCTGTTGCCAATATCACAACTGCTTTTTCCATTACTGGATAATTCATGCCTTTCAAGGATTTATAAATATTGTCATATTTAAAATGTGTGGTTTTGGAGAAATTGTTCAATTTTCCCCCCAATTCTTTGTCTTCAGGGTCAATTCTTTCCCTTTCCAAAAAAGTGATTTGTAGTAATGGCTGTGTTGACTTCCAAGTTGGGGTGCAGTAACAACACACTGAAGCCAACACAGAACTTGCTGCTGTGTGTTTCTTCAATGATAAATAAACAAGTTAAGGAATTAGCTGCTGCAGTGTCTTGACTTTTTAGTGAGTCCTGCACCATGTGTTCACGCAGAAAAAGTGTTGAACAACCATTTTCTGTTCTCAGACCTGTTCTGTACCAGCCGAAGGAGAAGGTGAGAGCACCTGGGCTGGTTTCTCCCTAAGAAACCTGGTGTATGAACAGAAGTTGTAATACTCCTCTTGTCCTTTTCCTGCCCTCTTCTGGGTTATCCAGGGCCAGTAGTTTTCTTGGGAAAAACTTGCTCTCAGAGCCATCTTCTCAGGGCTTGGTTTTTGTATCTTTGGATCCTGTCATGTCATTGCTGGTTGAGTCACAGGACTCCTTCAGAGAAGGAGGAGTGTTTTCCAAGCATAAAAAAATGCTGTATTTTTTGTTCTTTATACAGTCCCCAAAAGGATGGAACTGGAGAGCAGCAGCCATCCAGTAACTGTTTACTGGATCTGGAGTAGAGGATGCTGCTGTTTTTCAGCCACCTCCTGCTGTCCTTGCATTCTGTGGCACAGGATGCTGGTAAAGGGGACCCAGGAGCTCACTCCACTGCTGGCTGTGAAAGCCCTGTGGTACTTAGAACCATCTTTGTCCAGTGTGGTTTTGAAGACCTCCAATGCTGAGGACTGCACAACTCTTCTGGGATGCCTGTTCCAATGCTCATCTGGCTCCAAGCTGAAAAATCAGTGTCACAGAATGGTTTGGAGTGGAAGGGGACCTCAAAGGTCATCCAGTGCAGCCCTCAGCTGCAATGAGTAGAGACATCTTCAACTAGAGAAGTTGCTCAGAGCTTGAATCTTTCCAGGGATGAGGCATCCACCCTTTCTCTGGATAATATGTGCCAGTGTTTTCTACCCTCATTGTTATAAAACCTCTTGTATCTAATCTGAATCAACCATCCTTGAGTGTAAACCATTACCCTGTTTCCAATCATAACAAAACCTGCCAAAAAAATCTGTCCCCATCCTTCTTACAGGCCTCCTTCTAAGGCCACAATTAGGGCTCTGTGGAACCTTCTGTTCTCCAGGCTGAAAAACCCCAGCTCTCAGGCTTTCCTCCCAGGGGAGGTGCTCCAGCTTTCTGGTCATTTTTGTGGCCCTCAAAAAGTTTAAACTTCTCTCTTTTGGCTTCTACCCTGTCTTTCTGCTCACTGTGTGCTGCTGTGGAAAACTGGAATTTTCCAGATAACTTCCTAGTAGGAAATGGATGGCTGCTGTGAGGTCTCCCCTAAAACCCTTCCTTTTTCCAGGCTGAATAAACCCTCAACCTTTCCTCCCAGGCATGTGCTCCAGCCCCTGAACAGTGTTGGTCCTCTGCTGAACTCAAATTTGGCTGAGTCCTTGTGTGGGAAGAATGGAACCCCAAAGAGCACACGGGAAAGATGAGGTGGATGAGGGGGATACTTCCCTTCTACAGGCTGGGATCCAGGCCCAAACAGGTCAGTGCCCAGCTCAGACAGCCTGGGCTCTGCTGGCTCATGCTCACCTTTTCCCCTGCCAGGGCCCAGAGGTGTTTGAGCCCCAGCCTGCCACTGCAAGGGCTCCTTCCTTGGCTGGGCAGGCTCCTGCCCATCCCTTTGGCCAGCAGCCCTGTCCCAGCTGTGTGGGCTGGAGCTCCCACTTCAGTGTCATCCTGTGGCTGCCTCCAGGGCCTGGAGGATGGTTCCAGCCCAGCCCACAGTGCTGAGCCTGGAAATCCAGCCAGTTTTTCTGCCCCCTTTGTTATGTGGGCTGTAGCATCCTGAACTGGGTGCAAGAATATTGTGTGAGACAGTGCTGAGAGCCTTGTTAAAGCTGAGATGAAGAACATCCAGTGCTCCTTCCCTCGTCCACAAAGATACTTTATTCTAGAAGGCAGGTGAGCCAGGCATGGCTCACCCTCAGTAATTCCATTCTGGCTGTTCCCAGTTGTCTTCTGCACCTCCCAAAAGATGTTCTGGAAGGATTTCCTCTGATTCTCCCAGGGACAGCAGTGATACCATCTGGCCTGTGCTGTCTCAGATGGTCCTTTCAGCCTTTTACCAACAACAGGCACAACATTTGCCTTTCTCCAGCATTGTAATATGTAAATAGTGATTATACCTTCAGTAACATAGTTTTAATTGTATCCACACAGACACTTTCACACAGGGATGAGTGTTAGTCATCCCTGCACCAGCTAAAGCTGTTTCCCAATCTGTGTTATTAATTTGCATTATTTGAGCTTGTGATAATGTTGTCAATGAGTGTTATATTCTCAGGACTGGGCAGCTTGAGAAGAGGCTGGAGAGATGTGAGCTTTGTAGGCATGCCAGTGTGTTTGTTTTATTGCTTGATCTGTTTAGACACAATACTGACAGTGATCAAAAACCTTTGCTGACCAAATCCAACAGCTCAAACCTCCATCTCCTGCCATCATTAAACATGAGCACAAAATTTGGTTACCTGAAAATGCTGATGAAGCCAAATGAGTTCTGTGTCAATCTTTGCCTTGAGTCACGTTCTGTTAAACAGCTAAATTTTTCAGTGAACCTTAGAAGAATACAAGCTGTCACAGGCTGTATTTAGGAGGCAGAACTTAAGGCTGCTGCTGTTTGAATGGATGCAAATGTTGCTGAATTAAAATCAATCTCCAGCAAGGCAGTGTCAGGTATGAGAAGTGCTGTTTCCTTCCTGCTCCAGGAGCAGTCCAGACACTGACCCAGCCCATGGGCAGGACTGAGGGTCCTCAGGGTTCTCAGCAGAAGGAGGGCATAATTTGCATTATATTTAAGCTTTCTCTCGAGTGCTTTACTTATAAAAACTAATATTTCTTTACAAAATCCATATTTATGAGAGGATGGCCCCCCATGAGGAGGGCCAGGAGGGTGTTGGGGTGGGCTGGTGGGCAGCCAGGAGGCATCTCAGACAGCAAGAGTACTGGAAGGCTTGTCTTGCTGTAAATGAAAGATATCTTTGTTGTTTTCCTGTCCTTGGGCTGTGTCACTGGCAGAAGTGCTGCATGTAAGCAAGTTTCCCTCCTGTGGCTACAGGGTACTGCTGAATGGTGCCAGCCTCCAGAGGGAAGGCATTAGGTCAGTGAAATGCAAGACCCAAAATGTACCTGTTATTCAGGCACCAGTGCCCATCCTGTGCTTCACTGCAGCATTGCAAGAAATTGGCACTCAAGTGGTGAAACAAAAACACCCAATCCTTCCTTTTTTGCCATGGCAGGACCAGCTGGAGCTGAAATGCTCTACACTCTGTCTGGTCCTCCTCTTAAATAAAATTAATGCATTTCATTACAGTAGGATGGAGATTCTGCAAACTATTCCACTGCATTTTGGTAATCAAAACCTCTCTTGCTGCACTTTAAGCTCTGTTAGCCCTTTCTGTCTTGGGCAGGAGGCTTTGCTAAACCTTGTTCCATTTTTAGTGTATCACTTGTTTTGTCCAGACAACAGGCAGTTTAGAATTATATCTTCCTCCCCATGCAACTCTTAGCAACTCATCTCCAGTAAAAATTAATCAATATATCTGGTGGGTCAAACTAGCACTGTAAAAAAAAATAAAAAAGAAAAAAAAAATTATAGCTGTTGTGGTTTGGTCCTATGGCATCTACGTGAGGTCAGCAGACTGACAGCAACCTGCCCAAACAGAATTTCCACTAAACATGGGCACAGACTTACCTGACTTCAGCTGAATCAAGTTAACTATACATCTGAAAGTAGTTTCTAATTAGAAGTAGCTTGCTTTTTGCCAAGACTAGCACCAGCTGAGGATGATTATCCAATATTGTGCTCGTTCCTCTTGCCAGACTATCACTACAGAAAAGATTCCATGACTTACATGCACAAGTTTAAACAGGTGACCATAATATTTTGATTTGCAGATGCCTGTAGAAGAGTGAAAATAGTAGCTCACTTTTCATAGATGTCAGATTTCTTTTCTGTTCCTAGAATTTAAATTACTAATCCAAAAGGTTCCCTGTATTTAAGGAGTCAAAGTAGCAACACAAACACTGTCTATTGTAATAACCTTTTCAGAGTGACCAAGAACAAGCATGTTTCTGCTCACTCAGTGCCACAAGGAGTGTGCTGGTACACCAGAAATCACAGGAGCTTACTTAAAAAAACCCAACAAAAAAATCCTTCAAGGTTTAGTCTTTGTTAGACTCACACTTGTAAATCATTAAAGGGCAAATTGTCCTGCTGAATGATTACATGAAGTAACTGAAGAGCCTTGCTGTCAGGCTGTCTTTTGCTGAATCCTGTCATCTTTTTGCAGTAGTCTGAGGCTTGCTGTTTGTTTTTTACCTCCCCCACCCCCAGCTGGTCTAGAAGCTGTTACTCTTCCACGTTACCTGTTAGGCCTTGGATGAGATGCCTAAAGCTGGGGAGCAGCAAGGCCAGGCAGCTCCTGGCCTTTGCAGAGCAAGGCTGCAGGTCCCTGCAGAACAGACCCAGGAGCAACAGGCAGCAGCACAGCCCGTGGGCCCAAGTTCTCCTCTTAGACAGGCTCTGCAGAAGGCCAGGGCCATCCAGGACACAGGATCTGCTGTTCTCCTGAGGGATTTCCAGGCATTGCTACAGGGCTGGAACTGCACAGCAGCTTTATGTAAGGAGCAGAGAGGTGGGGTAGGGACATGGCAAACACCTCCAATCCAGCCCGGCCAGTTCACCCTCAGAAAACACCCGAGACAGATTTTCTTAGATCTTTCTTGCTTTTGTGTCCAGTAACAGTCAACTGCATTAAAATGTATCTAAGGATCTTCCAGCTTCCCACAAGGAGGTAACAAAAGCACAGGAGAAAACTCTTCCCACAGCATCACACTTGAGCTTGATTCTGACGTGTGGTGGACACAGATTAAACCTGTGTGGACCAGGAATCACAAAACCAAACACATCTAACTTTAACAGCTTAGAAGAGCCCGTGGTGCACTCCCCACAGAGCAAGAGACAAAATGTAATGCATTTAGCAGAAGGAGAGGGAGGCTGGCACAAGGATAGCTGCAGCCACTGAGTGTTATTTAATGCAAGCCCCACTGCATTTGATAATTAGACCTGACATCATCTTTGGAGCCATCTGATGGAGATTTAAGGGAACACTTCCACACAAAATCAGGTTCTCCCTCCTCATAGCTGTGGTTGAGAGTCAGCAGCAGTGAATAATGAACCCTGGGTCCTCATCCACAACCCATCCCACACATGTTTTGACTCCATTCTTGACTGTCCTGCTCTCCTGACCCCATCTGCCACCCTGCTGAGCAGCTTTTCAAAAGGAAACGACACAAGTGTGGATTACTCCTCACTTTCCCAGTTCCCTTTTTCTCTCAGGGCCCATCTCCTTTCTCATCTTCCTGGTGATGTCCCAGCAGTTCCTCCACAAGCTCTCTTCACCTCCCTGCTCTTGTCAGGGCAACCCCTGTGGAGCGAGCACCCCTCCACATCCCAGGTGTTGGTAAAGCCACACAGCAGTGTGACCCTCTGCACTGAAATCTGTCTGCTCTAGAGTACTCCTCAACTGCAAACTGCTGCTGCTCCTTCTCCTACCTCTGGGTAACAAAAAAAACCCCCAAACAAAAACAAAAACAAAAAACAAACAAACCAAAAAACCCCAAACAAACTAAAAACAGATTAAAAAATAACCCCAAAACAACGACAACAAACAAACCAACCAAACCAAAAAAAAAAAGAGCAATTTTTTTCTCTTGGGGATTAGAAGTGATATAGCCCTGGCTGATATTCAGTACCAAGAAACTGCCATCACCCAGAGTGGTCCAGGACCTCAGCCTAATTCTTATGCTTTGTACAGTCTGTGTAGTGTTAAGGGTATTTGTTATCCACATGGGTAGATCTCTTTTACTTGCAAAGAGTTAAAGCCACATTCTTTGAACTCTTGAAAATAAACAACCTCCTCTTATTCCATTCTCCTACGGTCACAGCTTTCTGCTTTGTCCAGGTCTCTTTCCATCAGGCTTCCCCCATTCTCCACCACAAACACAGCTGCACCAAAGCCTGCTCCGTGGCCATTCTCCCTGCCTTTCTGTCAGCAGAACGGGCTCAGTTTGCACTCCAGCCCAGCCATCACGTTTTCAAACATGCACTTGGGTGTTTTCTCCTCTCAAACCTTCCCTAAAGCCGAGTATTCGACACGGGGACCTGCGAGACCAGCGCCATCAGTGCCCACCAGCGAAAGGGAGCCCGCTCGGATGCTGCGATTTTGTGAAGCGGGTGTGAATCACCGAGGGCAGGCTCGATCGCGATTTGCTCACCGCTTTGAAAACCGGCAAAGGCAATCGCTGGGATGTTTGCTCTAAGGGCTGAAAGGCGGAGTGTCGTACCCTAATTAAATACCCTGCTATTACCCGGCAATGAAGAACAGCTCTCCCGCGCGATGCCCGATGCCCGGCCGGCACGGAGCGCTCGGGCCGGGCAGAGCCGGGCCGGGCAGGGCAGGGCAGAGCCGGGCCGGGCAGGGCAGAGCCGGGCCGGGCGGCAGAAGGCGGCGCTGCCCCGCCGCGGGCACCGGGGACCCCCGCCACCTCCCCGGCCGCGGGTCCAACCCTCGGACCCCTCCGCGCACACCCACCCAGTCAGATCTCGCCGTCTCCATAAAAATCACATATAGATATATTTTTTCTTACAATAAACAAACACAGCGCATCTCCGCCTCGCAGCCCCCGGCGCCGGGCTCCGCGCGTTCCAGCGCGCAGCGGCCGCCCCGGGCCGGGGCAGAGTCAGCGGGGGNATCTGATGGAGATTTAAGGGAACACTTCCACACAAAATCAGGTTCTCCCTCCTCATAGCTGTGGTTGAGAGTCAGCAGCAGTGAATAATGAACCCTGGGTCCTCATGCACAACCCATCCCACACATGTTTTGACTCCATTCTTGACTGTCCTGCTCTCCTGACCCCATCTGCCACCCTGCTGAGCAGCTTTTCAAAAGGAAACGACACAAGTGTGGATTACTCCTCACTTTCCCAGTTCCCTTTTTCTCTCAGGGCCCATCTCCTTTCTCATCTTCCTGGTGATGTCCCAGCAGTTCCTCCACAAGCTCTCTTCACCTCCCTGCTCTTGTCAGGGCAACCCCTGTGGAGCGAGCACCCCTCCACATCCCAGGTGTTGGTAAAGCCACACAGCAGTGTGACCCTCTGCACTGAAATCTGTCTGCTCCAGAGTACTCCTCAACTGCAAACTGCTGCTGCTCCTTCTCCTACCTCTGGGTAACAAAAAAAACCCCCAAACAAAAACAAAAACAAAAAACAAACAAACCAAAAAACCCCAAACAAACTAAAAACAGATTAAAAAATAACCCCAAAACAACGACAACAAACAAACCAACCAAACCAAAAAAAAAAAGAGCAATTTTTTTCTCTTGGGGATTAGAAGTGATATAGCCCTGGCTGATATTCAGTACCAAGAAACTGCCATCACCCAGAGTGGTCCAGGACCTCAGCCTAATTCTTATGCTTTGTACAGTCTGTGTAGTGTTAAGGGTATTTGTTATCCACATGGGTAGATCTCTTTTACTTGCAAAGAGTTAAAGCCACATTCTTTGAACTCTTGAAAATAAACAACCTCCTCTTATTCCATTCTCCTACGGTCACAGCTTTCTGCTTTGTCCAGGTCTCTTTCCATCAGGCTTCCCCCATTCTCCACCACAAACACAGCTGCACCAAAGCCTGCTCCGTGGCCATTCTCCCTGCCTTTCTGTCAGCAGAACGGGCTCAGTTTGCACTCCAGCCCAGCCATCACGTT
The DNA here is from genome assembly GCA_013397155.1 of Irena cyanogastra. Taxonomy (NCBI): domain Eukaryota; kingdom Metazoa; phylum Chordata; class Aves; order Passeriformes; family Irenidae; genus Irena; species Irena cyanogastra. The sequence continues at coordinate 41,969 of VWZV01000708.1, forward strand.
TTCAAACATGCACTTGGGTGTTTTCTCCTCTCAAACCTTCCCTAAAGCCGAGTATTCGACACGGGGACCTGCGAGACCAGCGCCATCAGTGCCCACCAGCGGAAGGGAGCCCGCTCGGATGCTGCGATTTTGTGAAGCGGGTGTGAATCACCGAGGGCAGGCTCGATCGCGATTTGCTCACCGCTTTGAAAACCGGCAAAGGCAATCGCTGGGATGTTTGCTCTAAGGGCTGAAAGGCGGAGTGTCGTACCCTAATTAAATACCCTGCTATTACCCGGCAATGAAGAACAGCTCTCCCGCGCGATGCCCGATGCCCGGCCGGCACGGAGCGCTCGGGCCGGGCAGAGCCGGGCCGGGNAGCGGGGGGCGAGCCCCGGGGGTCCCGGCCGCTAGCGGCCCTTCCTGCCCAGGGCGGTCCGGGCGTGCCGGAGCTGCCGGGCCGCCGGCACTTTGGACAGGGGACAGTACTTGATGGTGTGGGCATTGTCGCCGCTGGCGCCGCAGAGGGGGCAGGTGTAGCGCCGCAGCACCGGGCACAGGACGCGGCCGTCGGGTCCCTTGAGGATGTGCGTGGTGTAGAGGGCCACCGCCTCCTTGTTGTTCCGGCAGAAGACGCAGACCTGCAGCTCGGGCTTGAGCAGGCGGGAGGCGGCCCGCGGGTGCGCCGGCAGCCGCCCCGCCACCACCACGCCGCCCCAGGCGTGGGCAGAGCCCTCCCGGCCCGGGTGCTCCCCCGAGCAGTCGAACACCACGGCGGCGGGGCCGCCGCGCCCGGGAAAGGGGCTGAAGTCGGCGAAGCGCTCCTCCAGCAGCCCCTCGCTGTGGTGGTGGTGGTGGTGATGCCCGCACAGGTCCAGGTCGTGCAAGTCCAGCGCGCCCTCGAAGTACGGCCCCGCCGCCTCTTCCTCCTCCTCCTCCTCCTCCTCGGCCGGCGGCACGGCGGCCGCCACCACCACCGAGGGGGGCTCGGGGCCGAAGCCCTTGCCGGGCCGCACGGCCTTGGTGATGAGCGTGGCCAGCCCCAGGTAGTCGTTCCAGGAGTTGAAGACGTTCCCGCAGGCGCTGTGGCTCCGGCCGCCGTAGCGGGCGCCCGGCAGGCACTCTACGGGCGGGAGGTGCCGGTGCTGCTCCAGCTTGGTGCCCGGGAATGCCTCCATGGGAGCGGCCCCTCCCTCGAGCGCGGTGCGGGGCAGCGCCGGGCGCACCGTCCGCTCCGGGGCCGCTCCGGGGCCGCTCCCGCTTCCCGCTCCCCGCTCCCGCCGCCGCTTCTGCGAGCGCGCGGCCGCGCGGAGCGCCTCAAGTAGGGGGCGGAGGCGCGGCCGCCGCGCTCCCATTGGCTGTCGGTCAGAGCTCCCTCGCGCTCATTGGCTGAAAGGCGGCGGGGGCGTGGCTCGGTCATGGTCGGGGCGCGCTCCGATCTCGCAGGTGCGGCGGCACCGGCACCGGGATCGGGATGGGAATGGGGAGCGGAGCCGCAGGATGGTCCAGGCCTGTGAGCCGGACCCGACAAGGCACCAGCCCGGCGGGGAGCAGCGGTGCCGCTCCGAGCGTCCCGGCACGGGCAGGGAGAAATCTCCACCCGCAGCAGAGCGGTGCGGGGACAGAACAAGTTTAGCGCTGTGCGGGTGGGATGGGGCTCCAACTCCCTTGTGAGTTCATGGAGGGCAGCAGCTGCATTCCCGTTAGTGCCAATAGGCTGTGTGGGGCAGAGGTGATTTCTTCTTTGCAACCCTGTTAGAAGTGGGTTTTAATCAATTAAATTAGAGAAGGTTTGGCTGGGGTCTTAGGTGAGGTACGTGCCCTCGCTGGACTGCTGCTCAGGCGTGGGGAACCAGTCTGGAAAGCGATGGGCCTGATGTACGCTGTGCCTGGGAGTGCTCTGTGTGCAGTGGGTGCATGGAGAGGCACCCTGGGCAGCAGGACAGACAGCAGTGTCCCGCAGCACCCACCTGCTGAGCCCGGGTTTTGGTGGCCCAGCCCTCGCCCCTCTGGTCAGTCCTTGCAGGGCAGCTGCCGTGCTGCAGCACAAGGGGCCGTGGTGGGGAGATGCAAGCCCCCTTTGCTGCCCCTGATGGTTCCCGTGCAGTCAGGGCACCCAGAAACCAGATCCTCCTTTGGGAAGCACCAGGTGTGCTTTTCATTTGGGCAAGAGGAGCTGACAATGCAAAGATCCCATTAATTTCCAGCCCCTGGTGAGAGCTGCTGGGCTGAGCAGGGTGGGTGGAGGTTTGTCAGAAGTGAATCTGCCTCCCCTGTGCACGGCCCTGATTTGTCAGTCTAAGAGCTGCTCCTCGGGCAGGTAAAGCAGCTTTCCGATGTGTTTTGTTTGCATCTGAAATGGGCAGCTCAGGTATCAGGAGCAGCTGCCCAGGGGCTGCCTGCTGGCACCCCCAGGCTGGATCCCCTCCCAGCCGCCTGGGAAGTGGGGGCATCAAGGACCCGGGAGCAGCAAGGATGGCTGCAGGGAGCAGAGCTGGCTGGAAGCAGTGTTTCAGAGCACGAGTTCTCTGGCTGGAAAATGAGGCTTGTTTCAGTACTGCAAACATTCACAAAGAAGTCCTGTTCCAGAGCATGCTTGTGTGGGACACGGTTGTGCACTGGGTGACACGGGGACATTTCACAGCTGTGGGGTGTCAGGCTCAGCCCAGAGCTCACCTCTGAGATGCAGCTATGTGACAGACCTCTGCCCTCTTCAGCAGGGTGTTTCAGGGCCTGATTTGCACTGGAGCCAGCAGGGAATGGCAGAGGTAACAGATGGGTGACAGGGCACAGGGTGATAAGTCAGAGTGGCTGAGCATCACCTCCTGGAGCAATTGTTGTATCTCATCTTCTACAGATGTTTTAAGAGGCAGAGTGAATAATTTCATATCACTGCTGTAGCAGTGTGTGTAGCTACAGGCAGAGAGGAAAACGGCCCTGTTCCCCTCACTGCCAGTGCAGGGAGTGATGAAGGACCTGGAGCAGCATAAAAAAAAATCCCCACTGGGAAAATATTGTGAAGGATAGACACCTGTCAGCAGCACTGCAGTCACAGCATCCTCTGCTTGACCAACAGCTCAGCAGAGATCATGTGCCTTGGCAATCCAAGTGTTTGAGGAGTTGCAGGAGTTATTTCATTGCTTTCTTTGTCCAGACTTTTGCCCGTGGACCTGCACGTTCCAGGTGTTGAGCAAATACTCAACAGCTCCACTCAGGTCCCTGCAGAGCTGTCAGGCACTGTCAGTCTTGCACCAACCTCATGCCAGCTGACTGGGGTCACCCAGTCACAGTGCTGGTGCAAGGGCAGGGAATCCCACTGCTGACATTGGAAGGAATCAATGTCTTGGTGAAACTCTTCATCAGGTCCAAGCAGTGAACAAAATATGTGGCCAAGAAGAGCTAATGGACAAGCAGCTGCTTCTAGGAAGGGTTGGTGTTTTGCTGTGCTTTGATATGTTTTATATTTGCAAACTCTGAGAACTGCATGAAAAACTACTGCTTTGTCCTCAGCTGCAATTTGGGATTATTTCTTATTGCCAAAATACCCTTTAGACAGCCCTTGTCAGGACTTGGGCAGTGTGAGAGCACAGCTGTCCTGGTGGTGTCTCGTGTGGGTTCTTGTGGCAAGGCTGCACAGCAACCCTGGCAAACTCATCTGGAGCAGAAGTGACAAATAGCTGTTGGCACTGTGAGTTCAACACCACGGGCCAAACTCTGCCCAGCCAAGGGGAAAGTTTTCTGCTCCCTCAGAGCAGCGAGAAACCGTGTCAGAAATCCGAGCTGATCTGAGCACAGGAAGCCATCAGATCTGCTGGGGTCTGAGAAATCTGCTTGGGGGGACATTGTGGCCAGTGGGGGAGCTCCCAGTGGCCACAGGAATTTGTACAGTCTGAGATTGCTGCTGGGAATACACACACACACACACACATGTATGTATGAAATGTGTGGATGTGCCAGCTGCAGGTGAGTGAGGCCTTTGTTTGGGGTTGGAGGAAAGATTTCTTTCCTCGTATTAAAGCAAAAATGATCTAACAAGTGACTTAACAAGAATGATAGAAGGATTTAAGCACAGAGGGGTTTGAGTGCAGGCAGGACAGCTGTCGAGTTTAGAGAGGAGATTAGCAGTTCATTTGAGAGACATTAGGAAAGGGCTTACTCTGGGGGGCTGTGGGCTCCCCTGAGGCTGGGGAGGATTTACTGTCTCCAAGTGTTGATGTATTGTGCACGTTATGGAGCTTGCCATCCCCACAGCTTTGATATGTTCCAGCTTTTCTTCAAAACCCCTGTGGATTTTAAAGTGGCTTTCATTTAATGTGGGAGATGTTGACAAGCTCTCCCCCAGGAGGCTGGCAAGTTCTCAGAAGGGTCTTTTTAAAATATTAGCTTCACCACCACTTCTAGAAGACTTTCCCCTCCTCTGGAATATCAAGGAGTGGTTTGTTTCTGACAGCACTAAAAATACATGAGGTGTCTGCTGACACAGGGAAGATATGCCCTGTGCTGCTTGGACTCCCAGCCTGGTGTTCAGGAATCCTGTCTAAAGCCTTTGGCTTAGCAGATGATGCTGGTGTTTGGGAAGCTGAAGTTTCTAGCACAGAGCAATCCTGTGCAGAAGATTGGAAGCAGCTGGTGGGACGCACGTGGGTGAGTTAGGTTTCAGTGGAGGATGCAAACACAAGTCTTGGAGGCCGAGCTCCAGCCTGGGCTCTGCTCAGAGGCCCAGCACTGATGTTTGATGTGCCTGGGGGAGAAGAATTTCCTCTGGTGTTTTCCCTCTCAAAAGGGAGGGGTGCACGAGGGGGAAAGCCTCTGCTCCCTGTCAGTGTGTGGGGAAGGTGGGGGATCCCAGGCACGGTGTCCCCAGACTCCAGGAGAAGGAGAGCCTGAGCTGGCATGACAGCGTTGGTAAGAAGGATAAAGAAATCATCCTAGCCCCTTTTTGCTGGCAAAAAACTCCCTGGGGTGGAGGATTAGGGATGTAAAATCCAGCTGCAAAACATGGCTTTGGTTTTGGGAACCTTTCTTTGGAGGTGTGCTTTTGCTTTTGTAGTGTGGAAGCAGCTGATCCTCCAAGGAGGTGGAAATCTGGCTGCAAAGGAGGCAGTGGTGGTTTCACCTTCTCCTGATGAGCCCAGGGGGGTATTTCAGCATAACCAAACACATCAGGTGTTTCTTTAACAGGGTACCAAACTTCCTCAGGGTGTGCAGCACAACTTTCACTGCTCTGGGGGCAGGAGTGATGCCCAGATCACTCATTTTAGAGTTACATGACAGTCCTCAGGTAACTGCAGCAAATGTGTACCCAGGCCAACAGAGCTGCTGGGGAATATGCTGCATTTTTAGCTGTCTCTCCATTTGATTCAACCACTGAAAGTGCAGAGCAGCACACAGCATTAGCCAGCTCTGTAAGAACTGCTGCTCCACCTCGTAGCATGCAGAAAACTGGGAAGAGCTGAGAGCAGAAAACAAAAGGTGCTTCCAAGAATATATCATTGTCATCAAGTAAGTCATGTGCTCTCACAGCAGGAAGTTATATGGGCAGCCTAAACACGGCTCTGCTGGACTGTTGAGTGCTTGAATTTCCAGCAAAATGCTGTCACTTCCCCTGTTTTGTTTTATCTCCAGCAGTGGCACCTTGAACCAAGAGCAATTGAAGCTGAGCATTCAGCAGAGCCCAGCCTGGCTGTGGCTGTGGCTGTAGGGGTGCTCAGGGAGTGTGTGGGGCTGGAGGGGACAGCAAAGAGCACGAGAAGAGACTTCATGCTCTGGGGGCTGACAGTGCAGAGAGAAGAGAAACTGAATTTCCTCTCCCCCCAGAAAAGTTTGCCAGCTGAAGGAGACAAAGTGCTTCCTGGATGCAGGCTTCTAAAAATCTCCAGAGCACTGCTGAAAGTGTTGGAAATAGAAGCTGTAAAAAAAAAAAAAAAAGAAAAAATCCATTACAAGACTATTTTTACAATCAAAAATGTATCTAATCTAATTACCATGGCTGATAAACAGTAGACACTATCAGCTCTTCCATCTTTTCTTGCAAATGCATGGAATTTAAAGGAGAATGCAAAGGTCATAGACAACCAGCCAGGGTTTTAACTTGCCCATCCAAACTACAGCAGAGCACAGAGCCAAGAGCCAAATGTTTATCAGCAGCACCATATTTGTCCTGAGGATATACTGACTTATGGAGAGGGATGAAAAAGTGGCATAGAAATTCATATATACTGTTCATGAGAAAATCAAATTGGTTTTATGAAAACACAAAGGTAGGTTTGATTTCTTTTTTTTTGTTGGACAACAGTTTGTGTTTATGCATTTTATGAATACATCAGGGAAATGTAATAATAAATGCTATAACCACTTCAGTTCCTAAATGTCAAATGTGATTTCCCTTTACAGCAAATCAGACTCATGTTGAAATGGAGAACCAGGTTCTTCTGCAAAGATCCTGTGAGCCTGAAATGGCACAGGAAGTGTGTTAATTTTACGATTTTGTATGAATTAAGTCAGATTTATATTACTGAACTTTACTATCCCTGAGTATCTCTGGGTATCCCTGGAAATGTCCAAGGTGAGGCTGCATGAGGCTCTGAGCAACCTGGTCTAGTGCAAGGTGTCCCTGCCTGTGACAGGGGGGTTGGAACAAGATTTGAAGTCCCTTCCAGCCCAGACCATTCTGTGATTCTGTGACCTCAAACTCAAGTATTTGGGGGCAGGAGCTCTCTGGTCCCAGCTGAGCTGCTCAGCTGCACCTGCTGACACCACCCTGTGCGCTGGCCCGTGCATTTGGAAATGCTGAGGTTAAAATCCCAGCCTGCTGCCCTCCCCTGCAGCCAGGGTCCATCTTTGGAGCTGCTTGTGGCTGGCAGGTTGTTATCATGTGCCTGTGTCAGAGCCTGCCCCAGCAGCTGTGTCAGGTTGGGTATTTTGGAGGTTTCACCACTGAATTTTGGAGTGTCAGTGGGCTTTGCCTGCAGGTAATGTTGTTTCATGCTTTCCTTTAACTCCAGGGTAGTAACAAATGAAAGCCCAGTCCAGCAGACATGAAGTACGTGCTTATCACAGCAGGCCTTGCCACAGCACTGCAGTTTTTCTCAAAGTTGGCAGTTTTTGTTAGATTTCAGGAGACCACGGAGCTCTTAGGGCACAGAAAGATGTCCTGGCGACTCACAGTGCAGATTAAACTCCTGCTTAGTATCAGTGAGGAAACTCCTCCTTGCTTAAAGGGGGTGGCCAGGAGTTTGTGTACTGATTGCATCTCCTGCTGCCCCTGCTTTCTTGTCTCATGGAAGTGGAAAGCCAAGTCAATGTGTTTGGGAAAAATCAGAGGTTTTCTGTTTTGGGCAGGTCTCTGGATTCATAGAAAAGAGTATTTCAAATAAAATTCTGGCTAGACACTCTGCATTCCTTTATGTATTCCTCCTCTCCAAAAATCACTGCTCCAGGATATCCTTGAGAGAGCTCAGTCTTGCATGAAGATTTATTGCGTTTAGTTTCTGAATCAGTTCTGAACTGAATTAGCAAGTGCTAGTGCATATTTCTAATAGCAACAAGAATTCCAGCAGAATTTCTGAGGTCTGGCTGGCTGATTAAATCCAGCAAAGTCTCCTGCTAAGCTCCTTGGCAGAGCCAGCCAAATTCAAGGACTTGGAGACAATCACAAATTCAGTTCTGAAGATTTTCTATTGTGTGAAATTTTACCAAGCAGAAGAGATATATATGTATTAGTTGCAATGATCCATATAAATGTCATGCACACATGCAAGACAGCAGATAAGTTCCTGATATATTAATTTCACGTGGTGAGGATAATAGCATTTCTCCTGACAACTTGATTAAATTAGTAAAAAATGCCTAGTGAAAAACAGTCATTGCATTTTCTGTCAAGCTGATAAGCACAATTTAGCTGAGAGAGAAAAGCAATCAAAAAAATCAGTCTTGCACTTGGAAATTGCTTGTGAAAATGTACACTTGTTTTCTGTTTTGTTATTTGGTAAAAAGAGTAACCAGAGAGTTCTCCATTGTCCTGCCGCCTTGGTGGTGCTGGTTTCTTAATCTCAAATTGAAGTTGTCTCTATTGGGAAGAACAGTGATGTCCTAGAAAATAAACAACTGAAGAATACAGAAGTCATTAAAACACCAAGAAATAATTTTGAATCAATCTAAATGTTTTACATTTCTGATACATTCTGGGATCTGCTGTCTTCTCAGAAGTCCAGCCTGGGTACCCACGGACACCAGTGAGACTGGGTGCTCCCAGTGTGTGCCAGTGGATTGCAGCTTTGGCATTTCACATCCTCAAGGAGCTTGTGCTGTTTCTAAGTTCTTGCACTCCTGTTTTCTCACCAATCCCATTCAGAGTCTGACCTGAGAGCATGACTTCATTTCTGTTTTCAGCAAGAACTATTTTGCTCAAACCTTTGGGTGCTTTTGAATTACTTTTTTTTTTTTTTCCTGAAGGGAGAACCCACTAATTATACATGAAAATTGTACCTCAAAGATCCATCTTAATAATATAATTGTAGTAGCAAAGCAACTGGTGTGATTATGTGCATCGTTGCACTTTTCAGCCATTAACCAGCTTTTCTTGGTTAATGAAGTTAGTAAAACCTAGAATGTGCTTTGCTGGAATTTATCCAGTGCAATCTCATTATCACCTACAAGCCTCCGTAACTGGGGTGATAATGTGCAAAACATTATATGGCCGATAAAGGCAATGGGATTAAAAGAGGGCCAAGTTCTGCTCTCAGGCACACGAGACAGAGCTTGGGGTTTTGGTGTGTGTTTGTGGAAGGGCTGTAGCCCCACGTGGAGTTTTGGGGGGTGGTGTTTTTGGGCAGGAGGAGGTGCACTTGGAAGGAATCCAGCAGCAAAAACGAATGAGAGCTGTGGGCTCTTAGGAAAGGGAGAAAGAATTGGTGCTGTCAAGTCAGGAGGAGACTTTAGTGAGGCATGAAAATGGCCTTAAATGCCTTCAAAAGAGGGAATAATCTGTTCTCTGTGATCCTGTTGGATAGGACACAGAGGAGTGGTGGAGTGGGTTTGCAGCACAGCAAGGGCAGTGGATGTTGGATTTTAGGGAAATGCAGGATGGATAACTGAGGGCTGGTTGGATATCAGGGAAATGCAGGATGGGTAACTGAGGGCTGGTTGGATATCAGGGAAATGCAGGATGGGTAACTGAGGGCTGGTTGGATATCAGGGAAATGCAGGATGGATAACTGAGGGCTGGTTGTATTTTAGGGAAATGCAGGATGGATAGGTGAGGGCTGGTTGGATTTTAGGGAAATGCAGGATGGGTAACTGAGGGCTGGAATTGCTTGGACCAGAGGATTCTCTGCTGTTGGAGAGGAGGGGATGAGCAGGAGGATTTTGTGCTGCCCCTGCCTCCAGGCAGTGAGGAGGGAGCACCAGTGTCACTGGTGTTTTATGGCTTTTATTTTTTATAGTGAGAGGCTCCTGGCAGAGAGATGAGATCTACTTGCACAAACACAGAGCAGATCTGCCAGGAGGATCTGGGATCAGAATCGTGCTCTCAGCTGTTACACACTTGGCATTACTGTCAGGACTGCTGGAGAAAGGGAGGGAAGGCTGTGAATGTAAACAAAGAGAAGCATTACTCTTTGCTCCCTTGGATAATACAGGTCACAAGGCTGGTTCTGTTTGTGCCTGTTTGAATTTCAACATGTCTTTTCAGGAAAAAAGCATTCAAATGTTATTAAAAAACCCTGTAATGAAGAGTCATCCTGTCTGCTTCAGCTCTGGCTTTGGTAATAAATTCATTATTTGCACTGGTAAACATGTGCCTCATGTTTCCAGTCAGGACTTGCCTGTTTTCAGTGTCAAGGTTTTCCTGTGCTAATTGAGGACCCTGATCTCAACATTTAATTCTCCTTGTGAACACTGATTGTCTTTAACCAAGTCATCCCTTAAACTCTTCACAGGCTAGATAGATGAAGCTCCTGCAGCTGTTTTTCCATCCTTCATATTCCTTTCTGAACTCTCTGTAACTTGTCAGCTTCCTTTATGAATTGTGGGCTCTAAATTTAACATGGCCCTCCAGTGGGAATTGCACCAGTAATACCAGGAGCACAGGAAGATTTGCATCCTTTGCTACAGTACAGCCCTCAGACATTGTGTACAACTGAACAGGAGCATGAAAATAGGTTCAGACCAAAGCTCCTCTAGCTCAGCATTTTGTTTCCGACACTAGGCTGTAGTGGGTGGATTCTGAAGGGTGGTATTTCCCTGCACAGCCTCCCCTTATCTTTTAAAAATAAAGATACAATCTGAAATTGCATGCAAAGCCTTTGGAATGATGTCTGTGGTGTCCAAAGGGCTGTTGTGCCTGCAGCTTCCCAGCATTTGTACCGTGGGCTGCCCTAGGAGTTAAACTGCAAACCAGAAGATTTGTGTCTTTGCCGAGAGTCTGGGAAAGGATATTTTTAAATCCCAGCAGGCCCTGGGGAGGCAGGGCAGGGGAAGGACAGCGTGTCCCTGCCCCATGGGGACAGTGCTGGGCAGCAGAGGGGCTCGCCCTGATGGCCCTGCAGGGCTGGCACCCCAAAGGGAGAGGGAGCAAACTCTGGGCTCTGGCAGGCACTGCCAAAGCTGTGAGACCCAGCAGAGCCAGGGCAGGAGGCAATGCAGTGTCCTCACCCTGCCTCCCCTCTGTAAGCTCAGCTGAGGAAACACCACCATCCCAAACCTGCCCGAGCATCTCTGAACAAAGCCCTGCCCCATCCACGTTCCCCACGGAGCTGGGAATTCGTCCTGCCCCTCTGAGGTGCCTGGGACTCCCCTGCCTGTCCCCAGCCAGCCCCTTGGCAGGGAACAATCCTCCCTCAGTACGGCTCTGCTGTGCTGGGTCATCTGCTGCTTTATTAGGAGATGATTCAATGTTTTCTTCCAGGAAGGATGTTACATTGCTGAGAACAGATCACCATGGAGCTTCTTGGAAACTCCTGGGTGACGATTCCTTGTTTACAGTCACGCTTGGACTTGGAATTACCAAGCTGGTTTCTTTGTCAGCAGCTTTCCAGGTCCTGCCCTGTGCCCCAGGTCAGGTCTGTGCTGCTGGGGCTCCTCAGTGGGTGCAGGCTGGGTTTTGTGGCACTGTCAGGACCTGTGTTAACACACTTCACCACCCCACAGTGACCTGCTCACACAATGTGCTTGCTGTGGACACAGAAGCACAGAATGGTTTGGGTTGGAAGGGACCTTAAGGCTTATCCTATTCACTTTCTCTTTTTGTTTATGATCCCCCTGCCATGGGCAGGGACACCTCCCACCATCCCAAATTGCTCCAAGCCTGTCCAGCCTGACCTTGGACACTTCAAGTGTAAGCACTGTTGTCCTACTACAGCCCTTGGGCTGCTGGAGAAATGAAAAAGTGGTGTTTTAGTCCATTCCAGCAGCAGACTAACTAAAGTAAGGTATAATTCAGCGTCATGGAATTTTGTTTGTGAAACTTTCATGCAAAAAACAAGGTTTCCAACGACAGAGCCAGCTTTAGAGGGAGAAATGGACATGTGTGCATTTCAAACCAAATGGATATGTGTGCATTTCAAACCAAATGGATATGTGTGCATTTCAAACTGTTGCTGGTGTGCAGATTGCCAAGGACATACCTGCTAGTGGTGGGCAAGAGTGGTGATGAGGAAATTTTACTGCTGGGGAAGGAGATCAGAAAAGGCATTGCTTTAAGGACCTGAAAGCAAGATCAGGGGTGAGGACATCAAGAATGTAGAGATGAGACACAGAGAAAAACTGATTTTGAAATATTAAAATCCCATTTTCTAAATAGGCAGAACAATTGATGGTATAGGCCACTGAGAAGATATAAAGGTACATGCACAAATGTTAATGCAGATTTCCCATATGTCCCTGGATCCTGATCCTTTGAAAAGGCAAGCTCATTATATCCTGATTCCACTGAAATTAATGAGAAGACTCCTGCTAGTTTTATCCTTATTTATTCATTTTTAATAATGATTTTATTGAGATTATTGAGACACGAAGAACCAGTTTTGTTGCTCAGGCAGCAGAGCAGCTGACAAAAGCAAAAATATCTATTCCCAAGTGTGTTCAATTGTGAGAAGATTCCTCTACCATTTAAATTTCTGGAGAGTTCATCTTTGGTTTCCTCAGCAGTTTTGTCCTAGTACCAAATTATTATAGCTTTCTGGATGAATATGAGTGCTCTTCCCTTTTGAAGTAAATAGGATACAAATAAACACCATCATGTCCTAAACTAATGGACAACTTTTCTCTAAGTTTTACATCCAGATGTTATAAAAATTGAAAGTGCATGCTACTGAAAAGCAACTGATTTTGGAACTGATTTTATGTAAGGTCAAAAACCAGCAATGATAATAAAAAATGAACAGTGCTGTGATTTGGTTGGACTTTTCTCTAAATTAATGATGCTCCTGAGAGCCTAGATATGTATTAACTTGTGTGTTGGAAGCAAAATGTACCCTTTGAAAAGTGTACTTGTAAGCTTTTACTGAAATGGAAATGTTTCAAATACATGGAATCCATCAGCATTTGAACAACGGTTCTAAAACCTTATGGTTAGTTCAAAATGCTTCTTAGTGCTGTTTCAGCAACTGTAGACATCAGAGCTATAAAGTGTCTTGGCCTTGTTGTAATAAAACATCTAAACCCTCTCATTTTACCATTTCTGATTTCTTTTCCCCAGAAATCGTGAGAAATTTTAAAGATGCCGCTGTTTTATTTTGACACGTGCCAGGTTTCACCCATCTCTAGACAGGTTTTGCTGCTGCTCATGGAAACCTCACAGCACGAATTCACCCATGCAGAATCCAGATGGTTTCATTTAAACAGTTATTTTGGTCGTGGCCATGGCTGTGGTGGGGAGAAATGCTGCTGCAAAACTGGGAACAGGCACGAGAGAGGGCTTCATTCATCTGCAGATGAAGGGAGAGGTGAAATCCTTCCCAGAACAGGGTTACTTCTTATTAATGGAGTTTTAAAAATTGCCAGAATTCCTTCTTTTTAAGGCAGCAGACAGAGCTGCTGTGTTGTTTTTCAGCAATGTCTCAAAACATCACAACACCGGAATTCAAAGATGTTCAACGTGCTTTGAAACAGAGTGGTGTATGGGGGTCAAAGTTACCATCAAATGAAACAAATGGAAATAAAGATAATTGTTCTTAAATTCTGGGACTTACACAAATGTGGTCATGGTGTCTTTGACTTACCATGAAGGAATTTTGCCAGAGACACCATGCTAATATTTTAATGTGTAAATCCATAACTGTCTGGTGCTGGTTTTCATTGCTGGTTTCTTACTGCCTCACTCCATCCTGCTGCTCTTCCCATTTCCTTTCAGATTTGCATCAGGCAAAACACAGCCACACTTTCAGCATTTCAAAATTTTTTAAACAGGACAGAGATGTTTATATCTACTCCTGGAAACACTATATGGTGTGGCAAACAGCACTCACATCTTTGGGATTTTATTAAATGTTGCCTGAAATGCTCTCTGAGGGCAGGCTTTATACCTCTTGCTCACTGGATCAGGTGGCTGCATCTACTTGAAGCAGGTTTTTTTGTAAAATATTCTTCATAATGAGAAAAAAGAGCATGGATTAGATTTTTAAGATGCTTCAATACAGCGTTTTTTGGTATCACTGATTTTTACGTCTTTGCAAAACAGCTGAAATATTTTATCTTATTGTAAAGAGGAGACTTCCACTGAAACCACGTTGGATGCTCCAGGGAAGCCCTTTAGTTTAAGGTCAGAAATCAAGCTGAATTTGGGGAAGAGGAGCAGTGGAGCTGGGGAGCAGGGAGGTCTGGCTGCTCGCCCAGCCACGCTGCTCCTGTCGGTCCGGGGCAGGTGCTGCTCTTCCCTGTCCAGTGATGACCATTCCATAACAACCTGTTGGTATTTGAGCCACTTTTCTGCTCCCATAGCTTGGTTGTTAAGTCCCCGTAGACACAGAGAGCAAACACAGAGGCTGCCCACATTGGCAGAGGGTTGAGGTGTGGTTTGGAGCATGTTGGCAGCACTGGCTGTGATTGTGGCAGTGGCCAAGCTCTGCCCTCCTCCCTTCCCATGGCTCTTAGCTGTGGAAAGCCCTGGTTTTTTATGTAGCCGTAATATTTTTGCTCTGTGGAAGCAAAAAAAACTGGGCTAATCCCAGGACAGTGGGAGTCCTGAAGTGATTTAGGAAAAAAAAAAAAAAAAAAAAAAAAAAGGGTGTGAANAAAAAAACGGTGTGAAATACGAAAATCTGGGCTGGCTTTTACTTGCTCTGTGGAAAACCAGGAGATAATGTGTGTAAACAGGGAGGAGAGAGATGTAGCAATGAGCCAGAAAAAACCCACCAGTATGAAGCAATTTAAAGCAGATATTTAAAGCAGGACAATATTTCTGAATCAGAACATCGGGAGAACAGCAAAAGCTTTTCCACAAAAGTTACACTTGGTACTCTGTGACATCAATTGTGGAACTGTGTGGACTGCACAGAGCTGACTTTACATTGGATTCACTGAAGTAGCAAACACAACCTGCACACTGCAGCTCCTCAGGACAGCTCCAGTTCTACTATTTTCTATTTAATCACTCACTTTCTCTTGTTTGTTTGTGACTTTCTCCTGCAAAAGCAGACAGAAAATGTTATTTCACTGTTTCTTCAGAAGTGAATTAGAGAAAGGTGACACAGACTGTTGGGAGTGTCCAGGAGACAGAGTGGTGCCTGGCACTCCTCATTTCTGCACTGAAGGGCTTTGGCACTGCCTCCACCTGCCAGGCTCTGAGGAAATCCCTGGTGCTGCCTTTGGGCAATGCAGCACCTTTAGCTGCAATATCTGTTGGCAGCTGGGGGAGCAGCCAGACCTCCCTGCTCCCCAGCTCCACTGCTCCTCTTCCCCAAATTCAGCTTGATTTCTGACCTTAAACTAAAGGAGCATCCAACGTGGCTTCAATGGAAGTCTCCTCTTTACAAAGGGATAAAAATGTGTCTGATCTCTTCCTCACGTGCTAGGAAACACTGGAGGAAAACAACAGAAGTCTCCATGAGAAAATATTTCATCTGTTTCGCAAAGACATAAAGATCAGTGATACAAAAAAACGCTGTGTAAGTATGCAGATACTGAACTAAAAATGAGGAAAAGACACTTTTCCTGCCATGTTGGTGCCTGAGTACCTCAGTCTCTTTGATTTATTTCCTCCTTTATGTTAAAGATGGGGAAAGAGGTGGATTAGGAGCAAGTTGCCCTCTGCTCTTCCGCAGGAGAAGCCACAGGCAGCCAGCAGTGTGGTACCTGAAGGTGGGAGTGAGGGAAAAGCTGTCCCTTGGTGCCCTGTGTGGGCACAAAATGCCTATTGACACCCAGCCATGTACCAGCTGCTCTGCTTGCTGCCTTCTCCTTCCTGATGTTTTCCAAGCTGGCTGCTGTTGGGAAGGATGGCAGGGAGGGGGGAAGCAGTGAAGCCACGTTTGCCGCAGGTGCTGCTCAGAGATCCAAAAGACCACTGTGATCCAGCTAGTCCATGCAGGCTTTCAAAGCCAACGCTGCAGGGCTTGCTCCAGTTCTGGTCTTTACATTTTACAAGCATTGCTGTGACATTCATCCCTCTAATACCTGAACTGCTGCATCCTCCTGGGAGAAAGGGCATTTTCATCTCCTTATTGTGGTGGGGCACTCCTGAGGTAGAACATGGTTATACAATATGTTCATAATCACCTGCTGTGAATCAGGGCTGTGAAAGAGCCAAGAGTAAGTTTGTTACCCCATAGTGGGCCTTAGTCACAAAAAAAAATTTAAAAAATTAAAAAAATTTAAAAATCCTTCCACTCCAGTGAAGCAGGTCACGTTGGGGAGCTGCTTTTGCACCCTGTGTATTAGTCCTGCAGTTCACAGAGCCCCCTCATTAAAGAGTCACATGCTGCAGCCTGAGTGCCAGGCCAGTCTTCCAGCAGTGTGTTTTCAGGCTGGAAAGGCAAATGCTGGCGTGGAAAAACTCAGCTCTCATGAGGCACTGTCTGAAATGAGCTGGTCTCGTCTGAGCGCTCTTGAGTGTGAACACGGGTTTGGTGCTGGGCATTGCCGGGGGACACGGCCACATCAGAGACTGTCCTGGCTCTGCTGGCCCCAGCAGCAGCCTCCCACTGGCTGGGAAAGGATTTTAGCAGAGCCCAGAGAGAGCTGAAACTGCCGAGCACAGACACTGACAGCAAGTAAATAACAATGCCCTTTGGAAACAGCAAATGAATAAAATACTTGTGACCTTTGGTGTCCTCAGGGAGCTCTGCGGTCCCCAGGTAGCTTTTGTCAGGTGTCACTGCCAAAGCTGAGAGGGGCTGTGATAAGTGATGAGCTGGTCTTGAAATATTCCTTCTCACATTACTAAACCCCTTTCATTAGCAAGTGAACAATGTGTGCTTGCCCTCTCTGGTGACCTTTGTGGCACTCTTCCTCGTGTGCCTCGCTTTCTTCTGACTCCCTTTGCTAGGCCAGCTCTGGGGACCTGCTTTTCCACTGCTTTGGGAATTGTGCCCACGTTTGTGTCTGGTTTTGTGTGTGCATTTCTACAGATCTTTCCTCTGGGTTTGTCAGTGGGCACAGCAGGATCCTCTCCTTGCTCTGGGGCGAGTGGTGGTGTCACCTGTGTCCCTGCAGAGCTCTGCAAGGAGCTGTCAGCTGTGCCCACCAGCCCAGGAGGTCTTTGCAGCCCTGGGGCTCACCTGTGGGCACAGGATACATCGTGGAGGGCCAGAATCACCTCAGGTTTCCTGTCTTCCATCCCCTACATGGCAGCAATAGGTGTGGTGGTGCCAGACTCACAGGGGTTCCTCTACAGCCCGACGCAGGCATTGCTGAGTGAGAGATGTTTTCTAAACATTTCTAGTGATCATTCATTGCTTCCCAGCATGTGTGAGCTGCTGTTGGTCATTTTCTGATTGTTTTTTAGCACAGCATCAGGAGATGCAGCTGGAGGGTCCTGCCTGGGGTGTGTACCTGGTGTTATACGACTGGCATGTCATTGGGTCTGATTACGTTTGGGGTGTAGAGGAAAACAACTCAAATGTCAAAGGAACTTGTCTTAAAATGAGCATTTTCCTAAATGGATTTGTTCCTCTGATTCACTGCTCCAGTGCAGGCTTTCAGCCTCCCAAGAGCAGCTCCTCGTTCACTCATTTTTGCTCTATTAATAAACACACAAGAGCACTTAAATGGAATAATGTATCTCGTAGAAAGGGAAAAAAAAAAACCCAAGCAACACAACTTGCTGTCCCCATGAGAGAAAAAAAAAAAAACAAACCAAACCTACACAGGGAAAAACAGTGCCATTCCAGTAGATTTTTGTTTACTGAAATGTATTTGATTCCTAGGCTCAGCTCTTGAGGCTGTGTGGGGCCAGGGCAGTTTATCCACTCCTCTTGTTTAAGGAGGATCATTTTCCCCCAGATCTTTCCTTTCCTTTCTCTCTTCATATGTTGTTGTCTTCCATATCTGAATCAAATTGAGTACTAATTTTTGAGGTTTTGTTTGAGCTGAGGTTAAATCAGTATTTAACAGGGGAGCTGGCTCAGGATTGGAGTGTTACAACACTCACTGTGAACAGTGTGAGATAAAGCAATGTTGGAGCAGGTCAGTTTGGAGTGAAAGAACAGGCTGTGTGACACTATGAAAAACCTTATTTCTCAAAACTTTGTTCTTTTAGCTGAGGTTGCCTCTCCTTAAATGGCTCTGATGTAGATGTGCCTGGGGGTCAGCTCTGCTTTTCTCCTCAGGTTTCTCTTGCACATTGCAGTTTAGCTGTGCCTTTTCTTCCACACTGGAAGAAATCTCACAGCGGCTCTGAAATTCCCTTTCCCTGGGGAGTCCTGTCAGGAGGTTTTCAGCTGGGCAGACAACAGGCCTCAAGGGACAAACCTCCTCTGAGCTCCTGGGTAGAGGCTGTTTCTTACACTGCTATTGAATTAAGGTCATGATGGCACTTGCAAGAAGTTTTCCTGTCAAGCTGTGCTTTGTGTCCAGGGGAGGGTGTGAGTTTGTGTGTGTAGGACAGGAGGACAGCACCTTCCAGGAGTGGCACTGAAGTCCCTGCTGCCTTGCCAGAGGCTCTGGAGGATGGATAAACCTGAGGTTTATCTTCCCTCCTTGGAGAGTCCAAGCTGTGCTTCATTCTCCTTGTGCCAGCAAAGGGCACATCCCTCCTCTTCCTCCCCTGCAAGAGCAGGGCAGCCTGCAGCTCCTCCACCTTGCCCTGTCCTGGGCTGTGCAGGAGGCTTTGTCAGTCAGGGTAAGAAGGGCACCTCTGGCACTGCTGGGAGAAGCAGCCTGGCTGCCTCCAGGCTCCTTTGCAAGGGGGGAAGCAAAGGATCTTGAAATGAGTGCAGTGTATTAATAAGGCAGGCTGCCCCACATAGCAGGAGCGAAAGTGGGACAGTCAGCACGCTGCTAATTTTACACAGGCCCAAGGGGATTTTTTTTCCAGGGAGTGTGTTATCATTATTTTGTGTCCTAAAGGGGCTAAAATTAGGGCTTGGAAGAAGCCAGCCATGCTTGGAGGCTTCTTCCCAGGTAGCCCAGGCCTGGGGAGAGCTGGGTATCCTCATGCACGTGCCCCATTCCAGGTAACCCTCAGCCTGGCAAAAAAAGGAGGGGGCAGCAGAGGTGCAGAGGGGTCTGGCTGCAAGTTCCCTTCTGCAGCCCCCACCCCTGACCTGTGCCTGTCCCAGGCTGGCAGCGAGGACTGTCCCCTCTGCTCCAGCCCCCAGGACATCCGTGCTGGGCAGGGCTGGGCTGGGCTGTTCCTCTGCTGCAGACTGGCAGCTGTGGCCAGTGTTAAATGAGGGATGTGCTTTTGAGCATGAAGGCTTCCAGTCAGTTAATTACAGAGAACATTTGCAGCTTCTCTTCCAATCCCAGCACGGCCTCCCTGCACCCCCTCACACAGGCAGACTTGGATGCCATTCAGGATGGGAGCACTGGTGGATCCTCAGCCCTGCCAGGGCTCCTGCCTCACCCACCACACTGCTGGGCAGCAGCCAGGGGAGCCCTGGGGTGCCCAACACCCTGAGCACGTGGCCTTGGACAGGTTTGGGGTTTGGGTCGTGTTCCCCTCAGTTATGTCCCCCTAACACCTGGGCTGAAGGGCCCCATGCTGCAAGGGGCTGAGCCAACCCAAGCAATGCAGTGCTCAGCCAATGGCTTTGTCCACATGCTTCGAGTTAAACACTTCGTTAAGTGCTTTTGCTTAATTAGGCCAGACCACGCTGCTCCTTGTGGGACTGAGTGCCAAGTG
Source organism: Irena cyanogastra (assembly GCA_013397155.1). NCBI lineage: Eukaryota > Metazoa > Chordata > Aves > Passeriformes > Irenidae > Irena > Irena cyanogastra. The sequence continues at coordinate 61,230 of VWZV01000708.1, forward strand.
AGGCATATGAGATTAGAACCAATATTTTCAAGCGTAAAGCTGAAAAGGAAGCACTTAGCCCCCAGTTCTGCAAATAATTAAGCACATGGGTAATTACTGATTTCATTCCATTCATCAGTTGTGTTGATTTCGGTGAGGCCATGAGATGCTGGTGGTTACTCAAGTGTGTGAGTGTGTGCAGGGTTGAGCCCCCAGGTTAAAGGAACTCAGAGGCTGGGGAAATGGATGTTTGTAGTGTCTGGCACACGGGGCCTGGATGCCTGCACACGTCCCTGGGTAGTGCCATGAGAAAAATAAGGCCACATTTAAGTACTAATGGTTTTTAAAGATGCTGAGCCCCGGCCTTACCAATGGAAATGTGGCTTGGGTTTTCTGTGGCAAGCAAGCCTCATCATTAATGGGGCAAATGAAACAGCATTTGATATCTGAACAAGGAAATCTGTAGCCTTGTGTCCACCTGGGCTATTATTTTGCCCAGGGAGGCTGTGGAGTGCCCATCCCTGGAGGTATTGAAGGTCAGGCTCTCAGTAACCTGATCTAGCAGAAGGTTCTCTGCCCATGGCAGAGGGGTTGAAACTACGTGATCCTTAAGATCCCTCCCAGCCCAAACCATTCTGTGATTCTCTGATTATTTTCCAAAATATGAATGTTAAAATAACTGTCTTCATTACTGCAGCCCCTAACCCAAAAGGAAAAAAGTGAAATCCAGGCTGAAGTAGAGCTTGACTCAAGAAGTCAGCAAGAAGGACTTCAGCTGATATTCTTTTGTCTGTTTGCTTTTCCCCGTCACGATTTGTTTTAATTCCTTTTAAAACCAGACACAGCTCTTATATGGGAGGAAACACTAAATTCTTGGTATCATTTTGTTCCCCTACAGATGATTTGGCAGCGATGTTTACAGAACTCACAATTTAGGAAAAAAAAACAAACTGTGAAGGGAAGGGAGGGAAGAATAGGAGGAGCTGAACCGAGCTGACCCAGGAGAGGCTCCTGCTGCCCCACTGTGGTGTTCTGTTTTAAGTTTATTTGATTGTTCTGTTGTAATGAGGTATTTCTGTGTTGGTCAGTTGTTAAATGCTTTGTTCCTGTGTACCCCTATTCTTTCCCCTCAGAGTGGTCCCTCCCAAGGTCTTTGCCACAAAGTTTTCCCGCCACTGACCTGTCAGTGGTGCCAATCTTCCCTCTCCTCCCCAGTTTTCCAAATATATCCCTGTCAATTTTGAAAAATCCTACCCCTACCCTTGTCCATCACCCTAGCCCTGCCCAGGTTCTTCGAGAACCTTCTCTATCAGTCATCCCAGTCCTCCCAGGTGATTTGTCCCTCAAACCTCCCTCCACCCCTCGGTTTCTCCCATTTGCTCCCTGTTGTCCCTCATCCCTCCCTTAAAGCCCCTCCATTGGTTACCTTATGTTCAAACCCCAGTTATTGTATTCTTTATAACCCCTTCCCGAGCCTGGCTCGGTGCCATTTGCCTCTGCCTCTGTTTAGAGGGAATAAAACACTTCTGGACAGCAAGCATCTGGTCTCTCCCTTGCTCTTGCCTCGGATCCCTCACAGGGAAGCACAAACGCCGCAGATTCCAACCCACGGCTCGTGGCTGCGGACCAGCGGCGATCTGGGCTCGGCTGCCGGGCTCACCATCGCCCACCCACTGCTCGGGAGATCCACGCAGCCACACCCCACAAGCAGCTGTTAGTGCTGCCTTTGATAAGGTGCCCTGCCGAGGGACCCTTAGGTGATTTCTGTTCTCTATCCAGACGGACAAGGCTTTAAGCCGATTGTGTGTGCCCTCGGGAGGGGGGTGACAGTGCCGTGTTCTCAAACAGAGCCACCACGCAGCACCTCGTGTCACCAACAATGCTCATTAGCACAGCTCAGCAATTACAGCCCCGCTCAGGCTGCTGTCCTGAGATAAAGAGCTCCCAGTTTACGGCCCGGCTGACTTTCGCTGGAGATGAATTGGCCGACAGCTCGGAGTGGTGGTGTTCTGTCTCCCGAGCACAGCTGCTGGCCAGGGTGATCTTTCAGAATGTGACTTTTCCAGAGCCCAGCCAAGGGTATTAGCACGAACTAATTACAGGGAGAAGCCAGGGGCGATGGTTTTCCAGGAGAGGGAACATCCCAGGCCCCGAACAGCTGGGGAGTGCCAGTGCTTTTCTCTCCTGGAAACCAAGGGCCCTGCTGCAGGAGAGCTCCCCATCTGGCAATTCGTATAATAAATGCAAATGATATTTATCTTATTTATTTTTTACTAGGCTTTAATGAAGTTTAGAGAGGACTGGGCACATGTGGCAAGGCAAGGGGCTTCTCTTCAGAGCGAGCCTGTTGTAATATTTGATCAGTGACATTGTGTTACAGCAGCTGTCTCCAGGTTAGCTTGTTTTCAATTTTATGAGCATCAGTTTTAGGAAAGAAGTTTTCTTCTGCTTACATCTCAGTGCAGTGATCTCCTGCTGTTTGATTTTGGTTGTCGTGGGTTGAGCCTATGTAAACCAGCAGCAGAGCAGGAGGTCACACACACAGAGCTGGTGGGCAATGCTCGGGGACAGACACAGTGCAGGGATGTGATGTGTGCAGGAGAGGGGACAAGGAGTGTCTGACTTCTGCCACTCTGGAGCATGAGCTCCCTTGTGCAGTGAATGTCCACGTAAACCTTCTTTTTCTCTTATTAAAAAAAACTTTTCAGTGAGTACGTGGATCCCCATAGAGCTAATTTAAGTCCATTAACAACAGACTCACTTTTCTTAATTACCCTTTGTAGAATTACCTCAGGATTCCCCAGGGTTCTTGGTCTGCAGGTTGAAAAGTGTCTACACATTGAAGGATGAGGTGTCTGATGGTGGTGGCAGGGAATACAGAGCACAATTTCTGAACTAAGGATGACCTACTGCTGTTTGTTTTGTCATGATCCCTCTTATTTACCCCGGCTGGTAGCTGTAGGGAACGCTGCTCTGAGTGAGAGCCAGTGGAGCACCACGGCCCAGGTGGCCACAAGCTCTGTGTTTGCTGCAGACAATGTTGGTTTTGAGTCTGGGCCAAGCAGGGAGCCAGCCCAGGCGCTGAGTGGTGAAGGATGAGAACACAAGACTCTGATCTCTGTTTGTGGCCACATAAATGGCAGCGGGAGGGCTGGTGTGTCTGGGGCTGTAAGATCAGCTTGTGTTGACTCTTTTGGAGCCAACAAAAGTGCTGGTTAATCTGCATGTGGCTACTTTGAAATGTCACTGCTGTTTTGGCAGCGGTGACTCAAGGATTTCTTTGGATGGATGGTGGTGGGGAGGGAGTAAGCTGTGTACACTGATGGTTAACTACATGGTGTATTTCTTCCCAAGCATGTGGGATGTTTTGGTGCTTTTCACAGCTTGTATCTCCCTGCCACAGGTGCTGGTGAGTGTCTGAGGAGCCCTGAGCTCCAAATTCATGCACATGTTCAGGTGTATCCATACAGAGCAGAGATGTGGCCAGTGGGAACTGCAAGGACCAGAACTGCCAGGTCCACTGCAGCATCTCCCTCTGCTGCTGTGTGGAAACAGACCTGGGATTCTGTGATTCCAGGACTCCTGCTGCAGAGTAGGTATTGCCTGGCAGAAGTGTTTCAGAATTAACAGAAAGCAGAATTGAGACTAGCAGAGCAGGCAGTCTCAGCAAACTGTTGAATGTACGTTTTTCTTCATTATTTTCTCACTGAACCATGATGGTGTCTGATGAAGCATTATGGATGGGGAGAAGGAAGGAAGTGTTAGAAAAGCTTTAAAACTAGCCACTGCTCTGGCTAATGAGGCAAAAAGGAAATTCTGGCTCTAGCAGCAGTGAAATCCAACAAGAAAGAATTGGTTTTAAGATGGAGTGAGGGAGTGGAGAGTGCATGAAGACCCTTACTGGGTCAAACAAAAAACCTTTCACTTTATGTCTTCTCCTTGTCTTCTTATCTAGAAAATGAGCATTCATGTGGCCACATAAACTCACACACACTCACTGCATGGGTGGCTTGCACATTCAGCTGTGGTGATGGTGGCTGCTGTAATTTGTTGTGCTTTTGATCCAAGGACCTTTCTGGTCTTTGGAAAATGAGGAGGACTAGGAACTGTGCTCTTACTGCGCATCTGGAAAGAGTTGGGGACAGGTTAGTGATCCCTGACGCCATATAGAAATACACAACCTTTCACTCAAATCATTTTGTGCGGAGAGGTTTTGACATTTTTAGTGTAATTGTGAAACCACGAAATGGTAAATGAAGGCTGTGATGTGCTGCTCCTGTGGCAGTCGTTTCTCAATTACATTTTGGACAGATATGGTCACATTTTCTTCCAAATGTGTCCCAGGCCTTACTGTTGGAGAGGATTGCATTTAGTGCTCTGCTGCAGACAGCAGCATAGCAGGGATCCTGTGGGGTGAGCTTGAAAATAGTCCAGGCTGGTGCACTCAGCATCAGTTGCAGAAGTGCCTGGAGATGTGGACAACTTGAAAATTCTCCAAGTTCTTCTCCAGTGTCTCAGAAATCCCATGGCTTGCTTGAAGGAAAGGGTTGGAGATGCACCTGTGCTTGGTGGGTGGTGAGGTTGCAGTGAGGTTGGCAGCTGGTCACAGGTGCAGTTATCACACACTGATCAGCTGAGCATTTAATGCTGCTCATTAGTGGGCAGGAGGAAGATGAGCACTCACACCACCATTGATCGCATCATGTGAAACACAGGGGTGAACAAAGGGTTTGGATCTTGCACTGCTGAGTTCCCAGGTCTCCATGCAGGGACAGAGCTGTGCTGCCAGCCTGGAATTCTTCCAGGTAGCCAAATCCACCTGCTAAATAGGACAGGGGGGTTTGCACAGACTTGGGCATGAACTGGACAAAGTCCTGCAGGAGCTGACTGTGAGCAGATGAGCCAAGGCCCCTCCTGGCACCTCCATGCTCCCTGGCTTTGGAATTGCACACCAGAATGTGGCTGCAGAGGTAAACACCAGCTGGGTGTCATGTGAAAGGGAGGGAGATTAGTGGAACTCGACAGCTCCTGGATACAACCAGCAGCCTTGAATCTCATATTCCTTTAGAATGAGGAGATCAAAGAGCTGTGATTTGGAAACAGCCAGGCAGCCTGTCACGGTGCATTAGGAGGGAACAACAACCCTGAGTCCAGGTGAAAATGGCTTTTGTGTGATTTGGTATGTGGCTTTAGGATGGGAATCCCAAAATGCCCGTGGATTAGGCACACAATACACAAGCCCTTTGCGAGTTTGGCTAAGTGCTCTGCCGCCTGGTGGAATTTGCCACCTGGGTTGCATTCTCCAAAGCAGAGAATGAAGAGAGAAGCCCTCGTGGGGGGCAGATGGGGAGGGCTAAGGGGTGCTGAGCTGGAGTGGGCACCTCTGTCTCAGGGGCGGTGCTCAGCTTGGGATCACCTCTGCTTTGAAGTGACAGCTGTGAGCCGTCTGGTGGAGCAGGGGAGGACAGGGCTGGCCTGGCACTGCGGCTGGGGAGAGGAGGAAGAGGCACACAGCCACCAGTGAGTCCCCAGCAGCACTGCAGCTGTGCCAGTGCTGTCCTCCACCTTGGTTCAGCTTGCCCTGTGCATGGAATGGGCTCAGGGAAGGACGAATACACAACTCTAGTACACATCTATGCGAGGGTTTATTTCCTGAAGTACCTCCAGGCTCCTTTTTCATGTGTTTATGCAAAGTCTTCTGAACCCATATACGCTCTTGATGTTCACATCCGTAGGATTATAGGTGGTGACAGTGTGGTTGAAATCTTTCAGAGGGACCAGCCCTGAATGCCAGACTTTCTGGAGGATTTCTGTGCTTAAGTTACCTCTGACAGGATGCTCAAAAGTGCTCAGTATAAAGCCTGAGTTTTTCTTTTATTAGAGCTGCAGGTGCTGATTTGCCCATTTAACAGGAGTAAAAACAACTTAACCAAAAGATGCCCTTTTATTAAGCCATCACTGTGTCTTAGGTAAAGTGTTCTTATTCTATAAATAGATGTCACTTTGCCCTGGGAGCAGCCTGGTATTTTATTAACGTTGTCTCTTCACTAGAACCTAGCACCTATTCTGTAGTGCTAAAATGGGAAAAGCTCTTAGCTTTTATAGCCTGTCTCAGTTCTTTGCTTCCAAGTGCCTGTAAGACCATTGCTTTTGGTTTAAGGTCCAGTTATGACTTTTTTTTTTTTTAATGGACATTTTTTGGTTTTGTTTTGACTTTTCCCCTACTATTGATTTGCAGTGCTACAGAAAATAACAGCTGAATTACATTTGGCTTCTCCTGCTTCCTTTCTCTTTGAGATGAGGTTACAACGACCTCATCTACCTAAATCAATAATGTGCACCCAAATCTAATAAAGATTTAGCAGGGCCTGTAAAATAGCATGTAGCCCAGATGGAAAGGGAGGCCCTAATGTCCAAGCCACTCATTAGCTATTTATCAACCATTAATGATGGGAATAGGAGTGGTGTGTGGGGAGAAGGACAGCAGAGAACTTTCCTGAATATGAGGAGGGGACAAAGACTGTACAACACATGTGCAGGCTGCAGCACTGGCTGGGGATAGGGAAGTACCTAAAAAGTGGAATTCAGTGGGAGTTTGCTTGCAGAATCACAGATTTTTATACAAAAACCCCTGAAATTACTGTTCAAGTGAATGTAACTAAGAGTTGAAATGCATCTGGCTTCCCATCAGCTGACCCTGCATCCCTTTGCAGGTGTGAAAGCACAAAAAGCTGAATTTCCTGAACTGAATATTATAACTTTCTTGATTTTTTTCTTTCAGAAAAAGAGAAATCATCTATGTGATAGTGGGCCCATCTCTTAATCAGTGCTAGTGTTAGGAAAAATCCACAATTTCCCTGTTTTTTGCTTTAATTCCAAGACTTTTCTTCTTTTCTTTCAGCTGAAGGAAATGAACATGTTTTGAAATGAAATGAATGGCCACCAAAGCTTTTTTTCACCAGATTGTCTGAGTGCAGAATAAGGCAGGCAGTGAGAGCAAATAGAGAAATACAATTTTTATCAGTGTTTTTTTGTTTTAGTAGTTAAACATTTTTATATGGGTTTGAAGTTTTCATGCTTTTCTTGGGGGAGAGGTGTTGATATTTGTTGGAGATGGGAAATATTTTTTCAAGAGCTGGAGCAGTAGCATAAAAAGGAATTTGGCATCTCTGGAGTTTGTGGTATGCACAAATAAAATTCATGTTCCATGAAACAATATTTCAGATTCCAGCAATGCAGAACATAGCTATTTCAAAGAAAACAGGAAATAGAAATAATTAATCAGGCAGGGGGAAGAATCCCAAACATGACTAGGATACCAAATGCTTTACAAAGCAGTAGCCAAAACCCTGACGTTCAATCTTTGAATATTCCTTCAACCTTGCTCTGCAGGTGGAAAGCCAAAATCTGCTACAGTAAATTTGAATTCTTTTTGATGAAGGCTGACTTCAAATTTATCTGTTAAACCGCTGCAATGAATCTTTTCCTCTTCTATAGTAGTAACTGTTGTTGCTGCACATCTCTCACCTGGCCAAGGTGCAGAGCCAGGTGCTTTTCCACAAGGGGAGTGTGGGAGGCCAAGCCCCTGTCCCTTTCCAGCATCTCCCATGCTCCAGCAGTGCTCAGGATCTCAGCAGTGCTCCCTGCAGGCCTGGCCCTTGCTGGGAATGGAGGCAGCTGTGCAGCATTTTCCAGGATGGGCTGAGGAATCCACTGCATCCTTTGCCAGCTTGCTCTTGCTGTTAAAAATCTGCGCTGTATTTTCTGTTTGAAGTTGTCTGGCTTTAGCTTCCAGCCATGGGTTCTTGTTAAGCATTTCCCTGCTAGATTAAAGAGCCCTTTATGGCTGGTATTTTCTCTCCATGGAGGTACTTAATACCCTGTAATCAAGTCACCCTTGGTCTTCTCTTTGATAAGCTCAATAAATCCTGCCCATCAAATTTCTCACTGGAAGCAGTTCCTCCTCCCCAGCCTTTACATTGTTTTGGTGGCATCCTCTAAGTTTTGCAGTTTCTTAAAAGACAGCAGAGATCCAAGGGTTGTCTGTGTTCTTTCTGCCTGAATCCACCACGATTAAAGGACAAGCACAACTGCAGCCCCAGCAGTGGCAGGGGAACAGGAATGCTGAGCTGTGTGACTGCAGTGCAGAGGTGCTTCCACAGGCACTTTGCTCCCATGTAGACTTGCAGGGCTGTTGGCATCACCTGCAGTCCTTGTCCCTTGCTCTATAACTGGAATAAATAAATTTTTATGAATAAGCCCAGCTTACCAGGTAAGCCATTAAACTATGATTTCCTCCTGCTGTGAGGACAATTTTGCAGAGCTGTGGAAATAGCACCTTTTGAGGAGAGACTTAGGAAGGTTCTCCATGACCATGGCTGGCTCTGGCTTGGCAGAGAAAGGTTTTGCACATGGCAGGGATGGCTTGGCAGGCATCCCATGACACATCAACCTTTCCTCTGTGTTGGTTAAGCTGTCCTCAGGTTTTACAGCCAGAGGTTCTCCAGGAGATGCTGGATGAGGGAGAACCCCACAGGGTGATCTGCACATTCTGTTGTTTTATCATGGTGAAACACGTTCTGGTTTTTGATTCAGTGCAACTACTGGTTCTGCTGGTGGCTGCTCTGCACCTCTGAGGGTTTGCATGGCTCACAAACAGGTTTTGGATAGAGTGTATTAATTTCCTTCTGCAAATATGCTCATGAATGCATGGTGAGTTTTCTTTGTCTGTCTTTCTCCATCAGGACTGCAAAGCTTTGGGTTTGTTGGTTTGTTTCCCCACCCGGAGCAGTAAACCAACAGACTGTAATTAAAGATGTTAAGAAGCTTCTTAATTTTCCAGTCCAAAGTTTAATTTACTGAAGCATCTCTAACTATCTGGCAGCTGAATCACACATTTTGTATTTCTCTTCTCCTTTGTGGAGCAGGACAGAGGACCAGAGGCGCCACATGCAGAGACTCTCAGTGCTGCTGGGTGTATCTATCAGCCCAGGACATCCCTTCCCTTGGCTGTTCCCCTTCCCTCTCTCAGAGCAAGGCCTTTTCCCAGCACTGCTCCAGACCTGGATTTTTCCATTTGCTGGTCGCTACTGTTGTTCTCTTTTTGTTTCCAAAAAGAAAAAAAAAAAAAAAAAACAGATGGCTTTAGTGCTGTTTACCCCAGGAAACATTTTGAGCATTCAGTAATAAAACTGGGAGGAAATCCTTCACTTCCTTTATGCCTCCTAGCAAGTAACCACATCAATATGAAGTGAGGATGTTTTTGGGTACTAACCCAATGTCACCGATCAAAACACACTCATAAATACTTTCAAGATGCAGGATGGTGGATGAGGAAAAGCCACTTCTGTTTTGGAAAGAAATTCTTTCCTTCTGCAACCACTTTCTAAATTGCACTGACATTTAGCAATTAACATACAAAAGCTTTTGTATCCACAGGATCATTTTTCATGTCAATAAACACATTCCTTCGCTTTTCGGTGCAATGTTTAATAATTCTCATTTCCTATAGGGGAAGAGAGCCCTTGTACTTTGTTTGTATTACACAAATTACATGGAAGAAACAAAGCTGTATCTGATCATAATTATTAAATTAAGAACATTTGCATAAATCCTTTTTTTTCCCTCCCCTAATCTAGTTTGCTGTTGGTAAACAGTGTGTTATCTAGGTTTAGCAAAGCATTTGGTTTCTAGCCAGATTTTTGCTTTCCCCTTGTCCTTTTTGAAGTTCTCTTGGCAGGCAGGATCTGCTTCTCCTAAGCTATCTGTCATCACACAAAGTAGATTCCAGCTTCAGACAACAAACGAGTTGCTATTCTGGATTCATGGGTTGAACTGTCATTAAGTCACTGCCTCTCTGCTCTGGGGTTTTAGGAATTGTCCCTGTTCCAGCCCAGAGCTCTGCTCTGGGAGCTCCTCTGGGGGCTCTTTGTGAATGAATGGCAGCATGTTAAGTGGAAAGCTCCGTGGTGCTCCCTGCCTGGTGGGTCCCTGGGCTGGGGCTGAGGGGACAGCGTGGTGTGTGGGACTGGTAAAATGGGAAAAGAACTGTCTGGTCTCCATGGGAGCCCCTCAGATTTCCGAGTCAGAGTGACATGATGGCAGTTAGGATTGAAGAGAGAAGAATAAACAAAGAATAAATTAATTTCCCCCCCAAGCCCCTGCCTGGAAGCGGGGGTGTGTGTTGGCAGAAATGATCTAACACCTCCTACAGAACAGGAGGGATTAGAAACACCTGAAATACCCATGAAATGATGTTTGTGCCTGGCAAAGTGGAGCCCTAGGCTTGTTCTTGTGCTGTGGGGCTTGTGCTCTGTCTTGGTAACCACGAGCAGCCTGTGGTGGCACAGTGCAAGTCAAGCAGGGAATTTTGGTGTCTGCTGATCTTCCCAGCTGGAACCTGCAGAGGTGCCGAGAGCATGGATGGGAGCCTCCAGTTACCTTTGTTTCCTGTCAGCTGGTGCTTTTGGGATGCTGGAGGGGTTATGGATTTGGGTGGATGAGTATAAAGGCTGGGGCCACGTCAGGCTGCTGTTGGTGAGAAGTTTCTGGGTGGTTGCTTGTAAGAGCTTTGGTGGATTTGTGGGACAGGCTATGGACTCCTTTCCCATCCCCAGTGCCACCTGCTTTGGGACAACCTGATTTCACTCCCCTGCAACCACCTTCTGCTGCTCCTCTCACTTCTTGGGGGAGTCCTTCTTCCTCTCCCCAGCTCTGCTGTTCGTTATTCATTTTCAGTAGTATTTCTTTCTTTACAAAGAAGAGAATTCAACAGCAATTCCAATCCTCAGCAAAAGAGGTTTTTGTAAGGAATGAAAAGGACACTTGGTGTTTTTGAAGGTAGCATTTTGACCATCTCATAAATAGTAGCACTTTTCTCTACTGCTCCAGGAAACCCTGTCAGATCCAAGCCTGGAAATCTTTCCCTTTAAAAGCTTGCTAGTTAGCTGCTGGCGTACTTTTCCTAACTGGAGGTGCAGCAGGCTCTGAAAAAGATGGTGGCAGCCACGGGGCAGTGAGCCTGCTGGGATGTGCCCATCCCACGTGAGGTGTGCTCTCACTCTCTACTCTGAAGCTGGCTGCCAGGTCTGTGTGTCCATAGAGGCAGCTGCTGCCTCTGCCTGCTCTGCAGTGCCTGCTGTTGGGCTGGGCTGACTTGTGGCCCCTGGCTCAGCCAGGCTGGGCTCTGTCACTCGTCCCTCCCTTGCCCCATGATGGGGAGCTTTGCCTTGGTGCATGGGGGAGAAGGAGTTCAGACATGAGTGAAACTGGACAGATCATGGAGCTGAGTCTCTCTGAGCTTTGCCTTGGTGCATGGTGGAGAAGAAGGAGTTCAGACATGAGTGAAACTGGACAGATCATGGAGCTGAGTCTCTCTGAGCTTTGCCTTGGTGCATGGGGGAGAAGGAGTTCAGACTTGAGTGAAACTGGACAGATCATGGAGCTGAGTCTCTCTGAGCTTTGCCTTGGTGCATGGGGGAGAAGAAGGAGTTCAGACATGAGTGAAACTGGACAGATCATGGAGCTGAGTCTCTCTGGAGCACACCATCTCCAGCCTGGCAGGTACCACTGTAGGTTGTGTCTCCATGGTGTCTAAATTTGGGGCTGGACCAGCTGGGCACCACCAGCACAACCAGCTGGTGGACAGGCCACTTCCCCAGGGTGCAGCTTGCTCAGAGAGCAGCCTCAGAGGCTGCCACAGCACATCCTGATTGCCTGGTGGCTCTGTGACACACGGAGGAGTTGGCACCGTGCAGTACCTGACAAATCCTGCAGAGAACGGATTTAGGGAGTGTGAGTGAAAGGAGGGGCCCTGCATTTGTGGAGTCTGATCCAACTACCTTTACAGACAGGAGGCTCACGTTGATTTAAATGAAATCTGGATTGACCCCTAGTAAATGAGATCATTTGCAAAATGGAAGCCTTTGTTTACTTGCCGGATTGGAGCCTGACTGTTGGTGGGGTCCCAGAGACAGAGAGCCAGGCACTTAACTTGGAAATTACTTTACTGCAATAATGTCATTACGTTTTATTGACCAAACATTTCCACAAGTGGTGAAAAGGGATTACTGGGAGATTGGGATGAATGTGCATTATGTCACTTTTGAATCATATCCTGTTTGCAGGGCAGATGTGAGCCCTGGTTGAGTGAGCCACCAGGCAGAGGGGGTTTGTGTGCAGGAGCTGTGCTCCTGTGTGCATAGGAGCTGGGGCTGCCTGGATGAAAGGTTCTGGTGGAAAACTGCAAAGCCATGTCAGAGGAAATGCTTTCAACCTATCTAAATCAAGATGTATGGGCTTTTATTTTTGCATGTGTTACATATCCCTGAGCTCTTTTTGGTCAACTGATAGTCATTAGACAAAGCTGCATTGCTTTGCAATTTCCCCATTGCAGGGCTGTAACTTAACTGCTAATGGAGAAATATTTTTCCTCATATGTAATTTATAATTTGTTGGATGTGCATCCAGCTCCTGCCATGGATTAAAGTTCCAGAGAGGTGTGCCACTGTTCTCCAGGCACTGACAGCCTTCAAATGGCTGTTGAGCACAGCCAGATGTGAAGTGTTAGCACAGTTGCCTGCAAGGCCTTTTCCCTTGCACCCACACTCAGCTAGGAAATGAAATACAAGATCACCATGACATCAATAAAACATTCTGTCAGCAAGACATGGAAGTTACCTGGAAGCTGAATTCCATTTACAGGAATGGCAGCAGAGTACATTGTCTGCATTTTTTCCCTCCAAGAATCAGTTTCTCTGATTGACTGCATTTGTGTTTCCATCACAACTCTGTGATTCTGCATTAGGGAATCTTGTTTCCATTTGTGGTATTTTTATAAGGCTTATGAAAGTAAGTGATACTAAACCAGGAGGTTTAGGAGAATGGTTTTCAAGCAGAAACAATAGGACTGGAAAAGATTTCCTGTGTTTGTTAATATTCAGCTGGGCTTCAGTCTTCAGATCCTAATATTCTGCCTTGCAGGCTATTCTAAAATTTATTGCTCATAAGGGAACCTTTTGGCATATGAGTCTAAATATGCCAAAATATTTCTCCTCAAAACCACCTGAATTACTTTTCCCACATTTTTGTGACTTTGATTGCGCTGAACATGCCCAAATTCAGTGATTCTTACACACAGGAATTCTTGGTAGGATCATCATAAGATCCTCCAGGACCAGTGGCATGATCAGTGTGAGGATCTAAGGGTGAGCTCAGGGCCAGTCCAGAGAGCTGTAGAGGAATAGCCTTGCAGTAAGTGGTGCTGGGTTTTTCACATCAACAGCATTTCTCCTTCAGTGCCAGATGTGATTCCCTTGGATGTTGCATTCTCATCGAAATTTATATTTGGTAAAGCAGAGGAACCTCACACTAATTCTTTTGGGGAGAAGAATACGACTGAAAATCAAGTTTCTTGTATTCAGATATTTACAATATAGATTAAATGCCATGCTTTAAATAATACAAATAGAGCTTAGGGTTAGTAAAATAACTGGTTTTTTGCTCCCAGTTTGTGATTAGCATTGTGTTCCTGTTTCTTCTGCACTAAATCTCCTCCTTGAGACTGTAGTGATCCTGTCCCTGTGGCCACAGGAGCTGTCCCCAGGCAGAGAGGCACTGCAGGGCTCTGTGCCTGCTCAGCCCGTGTTCCCTGCCTGGAACATCTTTCCTTGCCCATCTTTTTGTCTGTTGTGGCTGCTGGTTTTGGGCAAAGGCACTGTTTGTGTTTGGGTCACAGGGGCGCCCATGGCTAGTCAGTTTGTGCAGCCTAATCCATGGCTGTGGCATGAAGTCACACATCTCCCCAAGTGATGTTTTATCTAATCCATTTCTGGCGTTAAGCAGATTATAAATTTCTTTCACTGAGCTTCTGTTTTCACAGAAATAAAGGAAGAGCTGTAGATGAGTTTGCTGCTAAGATTTGTGTGTGTGCGTGTATGTACTGAGGATTTATTTATTAGATTTCTAACCATAAACAGTTTAATGTTTTTGAATTACTGCTCAGTCTCATTTAGTTTGGCTGTGACCTTGAGCCATACATTTCCAGGGCTCTTGCTAATGGACCTTTTAAATGATGACAATGACATACACCAGGCTCTTTGATAGGGGAACCACTGCTACACTGCATATTATTTTAATGTTATTCTACAAAATAACCATTATAATATCGTTATTATTTTTTAACTCCAGTTTTATTTTGTCACACCAACATTACAACAATCTACATCTGAAATATTTCCTCATTTGTGCAAAGCACATTTCTCTGCCAGGGGTAATGAAATGACCAAGCAGTGACCCTCATTTTTATGTTTCTCCTACTGTGAAGAGGAATTGAAGATGAAATGTAGAAGCTAATAGCTGTGCAGCCCCAGTGAATCTAGCAAATCTAAAGAGCCCAGCCATGGGATACATTTAAATATTAAAGCAGTTTTTATGTGCTCTAAACAATATTCGATGCAGCTCTCAGTATGCTTTAATCTGGCTAAATGGTTATTGTGTTATGTGTCCTGGCTGTAAAACTGTCGAGCTCTTTTGTGGTCAGGATACTTCTCCCCACTGCAATTTAGATTTGACATCGATAAACATAAAGAACCATTCTCCAAAATGTATCCTGAACAAGTTAATCCTGCATGAAGCAGGGTGCTTAGAAAACATCCACATTTATTTAATGCTTCCTTCCTGATGTGCACTGTAACAATTGCTTGTAGGGTAGGGAAAGTGCTGGTTTTCCAAGGGGGAAAAAAAAAAAAGGAACTGGATGCAGTTCAGTCCTACAGGGAGAGTGGCACTGGCATGGTTCAGGTCTGAGGCAGCAAAACCTTGACTAGTGGCTTTTTCTTGACTGCTGACTTGTAGAAAAACGATGACAAACATCTGAATTTTTTCTGTCCTAATTGCCTCTGTCCACTCTGGCTGGCCTGTTTCTTTGGAAAGGAAAATGCTTGCTGGAAGTTGGCTGGTCTGGCTGATGGAGCATCTCCAGGTAGAGGAGTTGGACTAGAAGAAGTTTTTTTGGGCGTGTCAAGGCTGTGACTGAATTTCCTGCAGTTCTGTGTCTCTTGTGGGGTTTATTCAAGGCTTACAAAGGTGCTGATGGAATTTTCCCTGGTTTTCCAGTCTTCCTAACTGAGCTCAGGTTGTAATATTATCCCCAGAGGCAGTAAAAATTTCTTGCCTCCTTTTTACCTGATTCATGTCCATGAGATGTGCACGAGTCCTTTTCCCATTTTTTTTTTGTCTTCCAAATGTGATTGAAATAAGGTAGTGACCTCAAAAGTGAAAATGATCCTTTTATTTATTATTTAAATTTATTTATTATTTAATATTTATTTATTATTCCATATTTCTTTAGAAAACCAGGCTAAATATGGAGAATATACACATTCTGGGGGTTTTTTTTATTCTAAGAAAAACTACCACCATTTCACCTCCTCTTCCTTCTATCCCTGAAGAAGCAAATTCCAACCTCCAGTGCAGCATGGCTGTAGAGAAGAGCATTTAGTAACCTCTGGGAACAAAGTTTCTGAATGATCCTAAAATCTCAAAATTACTTCAGCAATCTCCTTTAAATCCCAGGTGGGCAGCGATCCATGTTGAAAACCCTTCAGATGTAATTCGGAACAATTAGCAAATTCTACTTCTGAGACCATCTTGTGACTTGTGCTGGAAGTCTTTCCCTACAGAGGAGCTGTGGGATGTTTGGGTCTGGGTGGAGGTAAATGAATCAGTCCTGGGAGAAAGCTGATACTGTCCAGCTTACCCTGGGCCAGCATGATGTTGTTTAAAGAAAGTCTAGCCTATCCACTGTCAAAGGAAATGTTTTCCTGTTTATGTTCCAGAGATAAAGCAGACCATTGCACAGAATCCCAGCACAGGTCTTTTCTGGACTCTGAGCTGCTTCTGGTCAAACCTGTTTTCCTCAAATAAAGTGATTTTCTGATTCCTGTAACTGACCTTCCTATCTCCAAGTCGAATGATCTTTGTCAGTCTGACTCTTTTATGATCTTGCTAATGAACTTTCCATTTTATGCTTCTTGTCTGATTAGCAGTGCCAGAGATTTAACCAAGCAGAGATAATTCATCAGTCTGAGCTGCAGCTCTGAGGGCACGGTGTCAGACCCTCCCTTCCTGCTCCCTGCACTCCCTTAGTTTCTCTCTGCTCTGAGATCTTCTCCATTTGTTTCTGAGGGAAAAGGCAGAAGCCTCTCCTGCTGCTTATTCCTTAAGGGTTGGTCATTCTTGACTCATTGACAGTGAAATTCACAGCATTGTTCTGGAAACTCTTAAGCTGCCATTTATTTTTAAAATCCATACTAAGGTTCATGCAGATCACTGACAACAGAAAAAAAATGTATAGATTCTGACTTGCAGTATATAAAAATAAGTAATTACTTGCAGTTTGTGGGTGCAGTTATGTTTATTTTTGCTACAATCCCTTTTCTTTCTGACGTTGTTTTAATTTGCTGCCCTTGAAATTCAGAAATGAAATATTTAATCTGTTTCTGAGTAAGTGGTGGAGTCAGTGTACTGTAAAGGAGGATAGAGATTTCTCTGAGAATGACTATGTATGACTCAAGTGTGTTGGTTTGATCTTGAGCTTCTTGTCTGCTGATTGCAGGGGGTTGTTTCCTTTCTCCAGCTGCTTTCTGGGATTGGGAAGCAGACACTTAGTGGCTCAATCCCTGTGCATGCTGCTGCCACACCTGCACTGGGCTAGTGCACTGTCCAGGCTGGCCATCTCTTGGCCACCCTCTTTAGCAGGCTGTGCTAATTCCATGCCAGAAACCTGGTGCTGCTGTCAGGGAGTGTGGTGAGTGGGGAGCAGCTGGGATGGTGGGGATTCACCTGGCAGAAGGATGACTCTCCCTCCCTTCAGCGGCAGAGTGGGTTCTTAGGGAAACTTCAGAAAATCTTGTTTCTTCCTGGAAGCAGAAGCAGACTTGTACCAACTCCAGCAGAAAGGCTGGAATCAGAGCCAGTGAAACCTGCAGGGAGCAAGGATAGATCTGGGCATGGGAGTCCTCCATGCCAGAACCTGCAACAACAGCCAGGTGAGATTTTTTGGCTGAGAAGTCTCTAAGATAGTTTGGCTGCTCTGGCACCTTTATTTGGACGTTTTTTATTATCTTTTGCCCAATTTCATAATCACTGCAAATTTGGTAGATTTACCAGATTCACTCAAGCTGTACCAGATTGTGCCAGTGATGTTTTTAAAGTTATTTCCTTGTAAGCAAGGGGTGCAAACCTGTATTCCTTGTGTACCCACAACTACCAGAAAAAACCAGTAATCATTAATCAGTGACACAGCCATTGCAGTGAAAAAAAGAGACTTGGGATGTTCTGCACAGGATGCCATTTATTTTTTAGCTCCATGAAAATCAGATGTTTTGCAGTGTGGACGCCACAGCCATTGTCTCCTGATGCTGGGTTTATTTCCTGTGTACAACTTGCAAAACATGCCAGGCAGAGCACGTTGGGATCTCTTTGTGATAATCTCCCCACTGCCTGACATGTGCCCTTCTCACTTCTGCTGCTGTTGCTGCAGAGGATAGGCAGCTCTAATTAAAGACAAGGAGGGATGGATCTGCACATGTTGTTTGTGTTTGGGGACTGTCTGGCTCGGAGGAGTAATAATTGGCTACAGGGCCTTTCACCTCCATGGCATGGCTTTGAATGTAGATCAGCTTAGTGACTTTAATGCCATTACCATGTGACAGCTGTTTTACGTGTGAAATTAGCTGGTGGTTTGAGTGCTCTTCCTACAGGAGGCCAATATCAATAATTGCCACATCAAATGGTGCTATTAGGACTCCTTAAAAATACGTGTAATTTTAAGTTTCGTGAATTTGCTTGAAGTATACATAATGGTGTGTGTTGTAACAACACTGAAATAATTATAAATCCACTTAACTCCACATTTAATATATGTATAGAAGAAATTCATGCTGTAGGTAAGATATAGCAGTAGCATCTAACTGGAGGGCTCCAAGATCTCTCTGCATTTGTGGTTCCACTATAATATAGGGCATATAAGCCTATGATGCACTTAAAATTAGTCTGTGTGACTGTCCCCTAAATGTGCAAAAATCACAGTGGAAAAGCAGCATCAAACAGAAAAGGTCAAGGTAGCTCAGGGGAAAGTCCTCCTTGATAAATGACTCCCATTTCCATGGGGGAGCTGTAAGGAGAGATATGTCCTTTTAAGCCAGCTGATACAGCTGAATAAAAGAGATAAGCTTTTGGACACATGGCCTCCTGTTTTTAATGTGCCAGCCCCAGGCTGAGGCAGCAGCTCAGCTCTTGTTAGAAACTTTTGCACTGTGTCAGCTGCAGCTGGTTTGCCTGGAGAGGAATGTCCATGTCCCCCTGGCTGGCTCCAGCCCTGCTGCTGGCTGTGGGCTGAGCTGTAGATGTTTGCAGCAGGAAGTTTTGCCACTTGTGCTGTGAAGAAAATGTGACCTCAGGAGAGAGACCAGGGAAATGTGATGATGTTGAAGGTTGATCTCTCATTCTTTGTCCTCTGCTGCTGTTTTGGAGCTGTGTTTTCCATGGCAACCCTACCAGCAGCAGTACTACAGCTGTGAACCCTTGCCTCATTCCCCCTCCTTCCCACCTGAGTGGGAAGCTAATGATGCAGCTGGGAATGTTGACTAAATGTATTTGTGCTGGAGAGCAATGGCTCATGAAAGTTAAAACCTTCTATGGAAAAGGTTTGGGGTTTTTTTAGTGGTAAAAAGAGCTTTTTATTGCATATTCCTCCTGGACCACAGGGAAGAACAGCTCCAACAGAAGATCCCAAGATTTTGCAGGTCTCTGGTGGGGTGGAAATCCTGAGCCTGGGTTACTGCTGTTCTTGGCTTGATATGATACCAGATTTGTGCAGAGAACAACAGATCCAACAGAAAAGGCTTGCTGAGATAGACACAGTCTCACCCTGCTCTGAGGGATGAAAAGGAATATCTGACATCTTGACATTTTTCATAACACAGAATTCTTTTCTCCCAGCAGCTCCTTTTCAAGGTGATGAAGGGAAATTTCTCAGCATGACTGTTCCTTGCTCGTGGTCTCTAGATTTTCTGCTTGGTTGACTCTGTAGGTTTGCATGAAGTCCTTCCCCAGAATCATGTAATACCTATATACTCATACATTATTATGGCAACTTGTTCTCCTCAGTATGAAAATTATTAAACTCCTCATAATTCTGCAATCCCCCGTAATACATTTAGCCCCTCCTATTAGGTTATGAAGCCATTATTCACTAATAAATTAAACATGCAAGGCTGTGAAGGTCTTTTGTAAACAGATAAGGTGTTATCTGCTAGGGAAAGAGCCTCCAGGCTATCACAAAACAGGATAATTTACATGATGTGAAGGATGTTCCTGAGATCCTGCAAAGACATAATAGAGGATATCTTGATTTACAGTGCCACAAGGGGTGGCTTCTCAGGCCCAGTTTCTTGGGGATCTTTAGAGAATGTCTTTGGAATAGGTTAGGGACATATCTGTCACAAGTGCTAGAGTCCCTTTCTGCATGACCTCCTAAAGCCCTCCCCAGTCTGCTCTTCTGTGACAGATTCATGCCCAGGCAAGCACAGGAACAGATTTCTAGCAAAGGAAGTGGAAATGTTGCCTGACACAGGATTACACAGCCATACAACAGGTTGGGACTGCTTGGTGAGCCCTCTGTACTTCCTGCCGCTGCCATCCCTGTCCTGGGTGCACCTGAGCCTTTCATCCTTTGAAAAACCAGGGCCCCAAAGGAAAAATATGCAGGATGAGAAATGCTGAGCTGTAGTATTGACCTGGGCTTCAAAAAGTCCAATTTTACAGGTGAAGGACTTGATGGGAGGAGTCATAAACAGAGGGTGTTGGTCATTTAGCAACAAGGACTGGGAGCAGCTTTGCGCACGGGGAATTTAAGTGACAGGAAAGGGAAGAAGAAACCCAGGGACATGTGTCACTGGCACAGCCACACCTTGTCTCAGTGGGGTAGAGATCTCTTTCATTATTGCACCCCATAAGCAGCAGCCTGTCCTGCCCCAGATGTGTCCTGTACCTTCATCACAGACTTCTTTCCGTGTGAAAAGCAATTCCCCCACAAATGGCCCTTCATTAGCTGTGGGGTCATGTCAGAAACAATCATCAGTGTATTGCTGATGTGGCCAATGCATCTTGTGAACTCCCTGACCCAGCAGTCAGCAGGATTTCTTTATGGGAGCACTAATATGAAAAGCATTAGCATTAATAAAAGAGCTCCCGACCTGGTTGGTGTAAGGGGTCAGCAGAAGTTTACAGACACCTTTGCCCAACATTCCTATCATGCCTGGCAGTTTCACTCTCATCTTGTTTTTCACAGGCTGTGGATAATGATAGAATTCTCAAATTCTTCTACAATCCATCAATACAGCAGGAATCCAGCTCAGCTGGACCCACCTTAACTGCACGACACCACCCATTTGGGGACTGGGCTGTCTCTTCACATTCACTCCTTTGTGGTGCTGTGTCAACTCATCTCCCTGCTGGCAAACAAGAAAAGGGGTAGAGCAATAAAGATTTGAATAATAATTTTTTCTTTTTAATTTATTATATAACATATATATTTTTATATATATTATAAATATAATTATAATAAATAATAAATATTATTTATTTATTTATATAACAAAATAATTTATTTATTTTTTTATTTATTGAGACACTGCTCTTGACCTGGCTAAGAATCTTCTCCAGCAGTTTCCCAACATCCCTTGATCCAACACACTCATCTCAGAGGAGGCAGTGATAGATGCTGGAGGTCTTGAACAGTCCTTACCCATTACAGGAGTATTTGAAAAAAGTGCCAACAAATGGGGGAAGCAGAAATTGTTGTGAAGGGTAGAAGCCTTTTTTATAAATACCTTTTTCTTTAAAATTAGAAGTCACTTTTAAAAAATATAACTGTGTACATCAACCTAATTTTTACTTACAAAAATCTAGCTTGCACTTGGATCAAAGAGCATAGAGATAGACAGTAGAGCATCCTGATTGGTCTGTAGAGCAATAGCATACATTAAGTACAGAACTTGGATTGCAGAATGTTTTATTTTGGAGCCCCAGGAAACATTTGGGTGCCATCTGAGAGCCATCACTATTCCCTGTGCTCACAGGGATTGCAAAGGGAAGTGTGTCAGAGCTGGGAGCTAAAGGTTTGGTGGACTTTTGGGTATCTCAGCTTCCTATGCTGGGGAGGACTGGAAATATTTCTAAGTTCATTTTCAACTGCAGTATGAGCTACCCGTGTCTGTACAAAAGTGTGGGTAAATATAGCTTGGATTCTTACATCTGTTTGGGACTCCTGATTCTGGTCTTTACAGCAGCAACTGAGCATATTCTGCTTCATTTCTGCCACTTGCCTTCTTCCAGCTCTGATTTGCAGCCTTGTGGAGCAGCTGTGAGTGGAAGAGCTCTCTGTAACTGTTTTGTCAGCCCTACAGGAGTGGTGGGATGAGTATGGGCAGGAACAATGGCTCTGGCAGTCCCAAGACAATAGTTATCTTTTTGTTTCCAGCCTGGAGTGCTCTCCTGGCTGTCTGGCATCTCGCAGAGCTGGTTATGTTGCAGGGGAAAAAAAAAAAAATGTGGATGCTTGGCTGAGCTATAGGGCTAAAAGTTCACTGCAAAACAAACGGTATTTCAGCTGTCTGACTTTTTGTAGGAGATGTTTACATACTACAGGAAAGTGATTGCAGCAGCCAGCATGAATTTTCTGTGTTCTTAACAGCATGTTTTACTTCGATGGCAAAATTTAATTAGGTTTGTTGGTTATTTTTTTTTTCTTGCCTGGTTGAACTTGATTCATCCACTTTGCTAGGGTGGCCAGCTTGGCTGAAAATGTGGGACAACAGAGGAGGGTGGTGATTCCTGACCACATGTTAGCCTTGTGGTGGGGTCCACAGTGTCTGTGTCTGCTGTCCAGAGTCTTGTATATAATGAATATGAGACTGACAAATTCACCTTCCCCATATCTAATTCTGCACCTGCACCCAGCCTGCAGGAGCTGCAGCCCTTGCAGGGTCACAGAACAGCCTGGAGAGGCTCAGCAACAAAGGGTCCAAGGTTGGAATGCAAAAACTTTGGTCCTTATTGCCCACAGCACCATCAGGTCCCACCTCAGAGAGACAGAAGAGGATGTCTGCAGGGAGGTGTGGGATATTTCATGCTCCCTTTTGGGTAAACATTAGCTTCTGTGGGAGTTGCTTTATTTCTGGATTTGTTATGCTTGGTTTGTCTTGCTGGTTTTAAATATTTGTACAAGTGACTAGAGCTATGCAAACTGTGCCTGAAGGAACTGTGAAACAGAGGAGAAGAATTAACTGGAGGTACCAAAATTGGTCAGTGTCCTAACTAAAAGTATTACAAGGTAAATTGAAGGAATATGCCAAAAGAACAAGGTTTTCCCCTTCTTTTGACCTGTGGAATCAAAAGTCCAGGGAATGTGCTTGTCTGACATAGAGGCTAGTGGTGAGAGCTTGTCTTTAAATAGGTTTATGATTTACAATGTCTTTTGAAGCAGTAATTTATTTGTGTTTAGACATAGCAGGAGGTAGGGAGGCTGCCTATAACATCACTGCTCAGACATGTTGGCCGCCAATTTTTTGTCAATATTTACCTTGGGTTTTTTTTAAGATTTATAAAATGTGTGGTAACCTCTGAATGGCTGTGCAGATGTGGTCAATATGGCCTCTGTCCCATAACCCACAAGGTGAGCAGCACCAAAAATGCTCTTTCAGAAGGCAGTGAAGTTTAAATTTCACTGGACAAGTTTGGGCAGCATAGAAGGGTTTAAAAATACCTCAGCGTGGGACACATCACCTTCCCAAGCACACAGTTTGCTATCTGATATATCAAATGACAGGGTTACATTTCCAAGTGTAATAATTCCGTGTGGAAGCAAGTGGGTGCCTTTTAAATTAATTGATTCCTTCCTGTCAGCTGCTGTAGTGGAAGACAATGCATGTTAAGAAAAATGTAAAACTGCCAAATGGAAAACACTGAAAGCCAGAGATATCTTGATATGCAGAGAATAGCAGTGCTGGTGAATAGCTGCCCGAACACAAGTACACTGGGGCTTGCCTGGACTACAAAAAATCCTTCATTATTGCTGCTGCCCTAACTGCTGGTTAAAAACAACTTAGCTGCCAGGATTAATGGCATAAATCCATCAGAGTGAGAGAGAAATGAGGGAATAGGTTTCCTCTGATGGCATTGCTCTGTAGACAAGCACCTGAACATCATTTTTAGCTTGTTTGCTGAATAGGGAGGATGTGATGCTAATAAGATCTGGTTGCTGAATATCAAACTCTGGAAGAAAAAGGGGTGGTAGCTGAGTTCCTGTGACTCTTCAGTGTTTGTGACCAGGCTTGAATAATCCAACACTTTCTGCTACACGAGGGAAAGCTACTTTTATAATTTTCCTCTGTATTTGCCACTTTTAATTTTTTTTCTATAAATGCAGGAAAGAAAACAATAATAACTTGGCATTACATTTGGGTAATGCAGAGATGAAAGTTTCTCTGCTTCATTCCCAATTCATTAACCTCTCAGTTCTACCATCTAAAACTGTATTTTGATATTAATTAGGGTTTTGTTTGCTTGGTTGCCTCCAGACTGTTCACTGATTATGCTGAATACTAGTGAGCTGAAATATCATTCAGTAAACAGAAATGTGTCCTATTGTTTCATGAAAGTTTAAAAGAAATAAAAGTATTCTGCAGAGGGAAGGGCAGATTTAACAGCCTGCTGTCCCCTTACAGCAGCATGTGCCTCTTTCAGCTCCAGGGGGAACCTCAATTCATGCAGCAAACTCCCCCAAGAATTCACATTTTGTAAACTGCTGCAGACATTTCTGTGAGCAGCAACAAATCGAAGCTGGCAAAATCAAAGCCTGCCAAAACTTGCTGAATTTGAAGGCAAGATGTTTTCCATCTCTGCTCTTGCAAAGCAGAATGCCTCCTGCAGCTCCTGCCTCTGTGGATGAGCTGGAGTTTATTCACTAACATACATGCACATTTCCCTCCTAGGAAAACAGGCAGGTTTTGGAAGACAGCACCCGACAGAAAGGACTGTGTCTTCTGGCTCTCACTTCCAAACAAATTTATAAGCATGAGGAAAAAAAAAAAAAGCCTTCAGGAGGTTTAAAAATAGTTCTCATAGCTGGAATTTTTGTATCATATTTCTACATAAGCTTATCCACTTTCACTCCCCTGTTAAAAGCTGTGATGGGAGAGGAACAGCAGGAGCAGCAAGTGTGATCTGATAACTGTTCAATGGGATAGCTTTACTATCTAACAGAATTTGAAAATGGTGCCTGGGAAAAAGCCTAATTCCTAAAGCTTCACGTTCTGGCAAACAGTTTGCTAGAGATTAGCACTGTAGTTATGATTAAAGTACAATCTGCATTATTCCACAGTTTTTCCTTTCACATAGCACATTATGCTAATCACGCTGTATTCCATTTTTCAATAAAAGGTCAACAGTGCACTGTTTGTGCAGAATGTGCAATTTAAACTTCATGTCTGTCATTAGAGATAATCTAGGTTTGCTGTATCAAGTGAGGTTGTCATAGAAACTAGGCCTGAGATCTCTGTTTACAGCCTTTGGAGAATAAACACTTTGCATTTATTTCACTGAAAAATAGGTGAACAATTAAATAAGGTTTGAAAACAAAACCGTAATGGCCCAGAGAGAGATGTCATTCATCAAAAATCAATATATGTTATGCAGCTGGTAAACTGCAAGCATTCAAGCAGTTGACTGACAGCAATAGGGAAATATTTCCCAGGGGGTGGAGGGTAAGGGTGTAACTGATAGTGTATCCTAATGCCTGGAGCAGAATTAATTTAAATTTGCTAATAAATTTGGTTCCAGGAATTACAACACTGAAGAATACTTATTTAAATTTTTGCCTTATGTCAGGTAAAGCTTTTTGAGTTGACTGTTTGGATCTCTTAATAGCACTGCAAAATATTTTACTTTTAATTTTTCTGCAGCATTCTGTGCCTTCCTATTGTAGCTGAACTTTTCATTGTGGTTTATAACGAGGTTTGCAGGCATCCTAAAAATATCTCTGGTGTCTGCAGCTTCATTAGTGAGCACCAGGGTTGCAGCTTCCAGCTGAACACAGAGGTTTTAACTTGCTTTTCCTGTGACGTGTTACTAACTTGGAGAGCCCACCTCTGTCAGGCAAGGATATTGAGTAATGTTTCAGGAAAGGATTAGAGAGCTACGTGGACAAAGGCAGCTTCTGTGGTTATTGCACAGCAAAATCACCAGGACTATCAATCTTTTTTTCCTCAGGGCAAAGTCATATTACCAGCTGGGTGTTTATGTAGGGGTTTTGTCAATGGCATGGGGTGAGTTATGTGGATTGTGAGTCTTCTGCAGCATCTGAATGCTGCCTGGTGTCACAGGACAAGGTCTCTCACAAGCCAGAATGCTCTGTTTGTCTGCCATACCCTCCCTCACAAAGGTGCACCTGAAAGCAGATGAGCTGCTGCCAGCTTTTCAGGGGAGAGCCAAACACAAAATTTAACCAGACCTTGAAATGGCACAGAAGCGAGCAGAACTCCTGGCTAAGGCAAGCTGAATGAAAAGCTTCTGATATTTTGCTTCTGTGTCAAAGGAAGGATTTTTCTCCCAGCAGACAGGGCAACTGATTTTTCCAAGTGGGAGGTGTCCATGCTCTGTTTTCCAGGGTGTAAAACAAGACAGCAAAGCCTGATGTTTGCTGCTGGTGGAAGCTGTGCACAGCTCTGTTTGCTGCAAAGCATTTCTCTTCATTTCTTCTAGCAATGAAGGTGACCTGTTACTCTCCAAGGGCTGTCCCTGGTATCTCATTTCCCTAGGAAAGAAGGGGACAGCTCTGCTAAGGGCTGCCTGCATTGTGTTGTGCCACTGGTGAGTTTGGTCTTTCAGGTCTATACAGAGCTCCATGTTCAAACCCTAGAAGAGGAACTGCAATACTGCAGGCTGATAATCTTGTATCTGTAAATCTGCAAGTCCTTGGTTTTTCATGAATGCTCAAGCCAACATGAGGTAGTTCTGTAAATGCAATTTCTCTGCCTTTCCAGAGCAGAAAATCTTCCCATGCCTGATGTGTTTGCTCAGCACCACACACTTCCCTTCTAATTACCTGCTCTGTTTGTATTTCTTGACCTCACATGCATCAGTAACATGGTAGGTCTGTGAATAAAGTCCTGCCTTGTTGAACTGCCATTCAGACAATTTTTATGATACAATATAAAGCAATACAGTGTAGCAGGAAGCCAGAGCTTGAAAAGCACTTTGTGTTGTGCCTGTGCTAATGTTGAGACTCACAGCTCTGCCTTTGGGTGACTGGCACTGCCTTGGTTGAAATACTGAGAAAATCATTACCCATAATAAGTTGTTTATCCTGGTCTTAAGCTTCCCTCAGAGCTGCATTAGCACTGGGCCCCAAGCCTAGAGAAACCTTCAAACAGAGGAGCTAAAGCAATGCTGGGCTCACAGACAGCATCTCCACTTGACTGAGCAGCCTCAAAGGCCTGGGAAAGCCCTGGGGACATGTGGCAGTGGAGCTCAGGGATGGCAGGGATCAGCGTGCCCGGCTTGGGGAGGGATGGGGTCTGCCTGCCCTGCTGTGTGTGTCAGCTTTGCACAGGCTCTGCTTGGAGCGCTGATTTCAGCACATCACCAAGGCTAAGGTTGGTGGGTACATCACGAATCTGAGCTGGCCAACAGCTGTCTGGAAGGAATTGCATTGCAGATCCAAAGGAATTACCCTCTTTTTCAGCCTAGCTTCATCCCACAGCTGATTTTCTCCCCTCCTCTCCCCAGGAAGAAAATCCCATCCCTGCTTCTGGCCCTGCTTTCATTGGCTGCGTTTCCCTGTGCCAGGGAGGGTAACCAGGCTGGAAGGTGGGGAGGGAGGTGGGGTTGGGATGTGCCCGGTGAGAGGCAGGAATGTTGGTGGTTAAAGACTCAATGGCCCACTTGTGGGTGCTCTGCTGGGCCGGGTTGGCACCCCAGGGCAGGAGGTGAGGTTTGGGGTTTGGGTGTGTGGTGGTGATGCCTGCAGGACAGAGGGGGTGAACACCCACCCCCGGGGGTTTTTATCATGGCACTTGTCCTCCCCTACACCTCCAGGGGAAGGTGACATTCACACCTCGGCCTGAGGGTGTTCATCCCTTCTGATGGGGCAGAACTGGCTCTGCTGTGCTGTCATGTTTTGGGAGGGGTCACAAACCACCAAAGACCCCCCAGGCACCCCCAGATTAATTTCTGGGGCTTTCCCTTCCCCCAGGGGAGGTACCTGGGTGTTTCCACCTGCATCTTTTGCAGGATGTGACATTATCCTTCCAGCTGGAGAGACAACTGACCAACTGATGAGTGAGAAGGAGCATTCTGTTCCTAGACTCCTCTTTAAGTCTATATGACAAAAATACGTTTAATTTAAAAATCCTTGGTTTGGCAGGTAGGTGAAAGCAGTTCTGTCCAAGGTTTACTAGACAGGGCTCACTTTTTGATCTCTGCTGTGCTATGTTTTCTGACTAGGCAGGAATCTCTGCCTTTAGAAGAGATTGTTTGTGATACACTCCAGTATTCACTCAATCTTCTATTTAGAGAGGGAATTATTGTGTCTTTTTTTTTTTTTTTTGTGCATATCTAGTCAGGTTCTTCAGGTGAATTATTTGCCTTGTAATTCTCTGCATTGATTAGAGTTTCTTCACACTCAACATAGATTTTTCCATTTCCAGTTTCAGGCTGCTTCTCACTTTTATCCATGAATTTCTTCTCTCTAGTCCCTTGCATTTATAGGCCACTGTCACCTCTTTTATCCCCTGTTTGCAAGCTCCATGCATCTTGTTCTCCATGATCCTTTCATGGGAAATACCTGCCTGGCTGCAGGAGGGAGTGGAGTGGGAGGAGCAGAGATTGCTCAGGTTGCTCTGGTTTTGCTGAGCTGTCTCTTTTTAGGACATTTTCCCTGCACTTGGCTTGTGCTGGGCTGAAGTGTGCAAAGGGAATTGTAGACATAGATTTTGTTGATGTGGCAGTTAAGAAATCTGAGGCAATTTTGGCAGTTATCAGTGTTGGTTTTTTTTTTTCATTTGATGCAAGCTTCTCACAGAATGGATGAAAAGTTGTAACTCCTTCCTTTGCACATTCCTCCAGGCCTTTTGAGCGAGCTCTGCTTGAGGGACTTTATGGCCTTATCCACTGGGTGGGAACATTTTGGTGTGGAAAGTGATGATGACAACGTCCCAAACCTTGCACAGGGACCCTGAAGGGCAGCCTGGACCTCGACACTGTCAGGATTTGCCCTGCTGCTGCTGCTGCAGGTCATGGACAAACAGGGAAAGGTTAATGCAGGGATTGAATCAAGGTTTCTTGAAAGGTCTGTTGAAAACATAGTGCAACTTCTGTGGTGGACACGGCCTCTTCTCCCCAGGCTCCTGGGCTGTGGAAGCCAAGGCTTGGCTCTGCTGGCCTGATGACAAAGCTTAATTACTCTCAGTGCTCAAACCTTTCTGTTGGAGCCCAGGGCACAGGGAAGATTTCCCTGCCTATCCTGACAGACCCTGATCCTCAGGAAAGCACTGCTTTTGACCTTTGTCCATGGAGAGGACTCCCAAGACTTTGTGATGGAGTGGAGACTGTGAGTGTCTGAAGTGGATGGTGGTGTGCTTTGTCACAGAGTGAAAAATTTAGACTTTTGGGTTTTTAGTATGGGGGTGGATGGAGGACAAGATGGAGGATTTTGGGCGTTGTCCTGCCTTCTTCTTCTTCTTCTTCATCTCCTCCATTTCCTGCAGTGTGGGTGGCACTGGGTGATTGGCTGGGGAAAGTCACAATGCAGATGTTGCGTGTTAGAGAGTTAGTTAGTTATTGGTAGAAAAGTAGAAATAAAGTACATTTTTAGAGTTAATTGGACAAGACGGCTTTAAAAGACCTTGAACCTGTCCATCTTGTGACCTTTCCCACTGTGTTCCTCACCACGCTAAGCCTGGTGCAGGTGGTGTGGAGAAGTTTTGATAAGATAAGAAACAAACAGCAACCTGAAGACCGAAAAGGATCCAGTTTGTCTCTCAGTCCTTGCACAGAACTCTTATTTTTAGGGGTGTCCCACGCAGGGGGCCCCCAGGGAGGATTCCCACTCTTTCCAAAAGGCTTTGATGCCCACAAAGATGGGATGATCATGATGGCTCTTCTGCAGGGTTAATCTCTGGAGCTCACGTGTTTGCACGTGGTGATGAGTGATTTGTCATTTCACTGTGCCCACTTCACTGGGACCTCCCCTCCCTCTGTTTGGCCTTGACCCCTACAGAGTGTGATGGGGAGGGACAGCTTCCTCCCCAGCTTGCTCCTGCCTCCACCCTGGGTGCTACAGCAATAATAAAAAAAACCATTCAGTGCCTGCTGACTTCTTCACCCAGTTCTTGGGCTTTTCGTTCAATTGCTCCCAAGTATTATTAAAAAAAAAATATGCTTGCATTGTGTTTGACAGTACTTTTGTGAAGGAACGGACTGCACATCTGCTGAAGGTGATGTTGACAGGATCTGAAACAGAAAGTAAAGTGGCAGTTACAGATTGTGACTAGAATTTACTGGGGAAATTTAGTTCTGATTTTTTTTAATAAGAAAATGTCTCTACAAATTCTGTTTTGGAAGGACTGAGTTATAATGTTTCTGCTTACTGTTGCCTGCCTCACACTCAAAGGTTTTTTTTATTTATGATTGTATCTTTATTTTCAGCTTTGAATAAATAAATAAATAAATAATCCACGGGGAGAGTTTCAGTGTTTCGACAGTGATATTTTCCAAGATGAAATCATTCAGAAGGACAGTCAGTGCTTGGCAAAACTGGCATCTGTGAACTAGGAAGGCAAGAGGGAGCTCAGGTGTGGCTCCAGAGCTCAGCAGTTAAATGGTTTTGTCTCCAGCTTGGGCCAGCAGGTTTTGTGCAGCCACTGCAGGGAGAGAGCAGTGGGGGAGGAGAGGGCAGAGGCTGGTGCTAATGTTTTTAATTTCTCATTTACTATCAGGCAGCACCATATGGAGCAGAAGGGAGCATATAGAGGGAAGAGGGATGGATGCCATTTTTATTCCTTGAGCTTCTTGTCGGAAGAAAAGCAAAGTGAATTCTCTGCAGGTAGCTTGAGCCTTGCCAGAAAAGTGGTTTTTTATGATTGCTAATGCTGGTGAGGACATTATATTTAATCAATTGTGTGGGTTTTTGGTTTTTTTTTTGATTTTTTTTTTTTCTTCATAGGATGAGTAGGATTGACTTGTGCCTCTCTAATATTTTCATAATGTCCCTGCATTATTTTTTTGCTGCATTCAGAAGCATGCTAGGCACTTGTCACAATCAAATATTATTTATTTGGAGACTCGGTAGGATGCCCAGGCATCTGAATGCCTCTAAAAGCAGCACTGCTGCTTTGAGTGATTGTGCAGTGGCACTTCTCCTCCCAGCTGTGCCTCACAATCTCTGGCTGCCAGCAGAGCTGTGGTGAGCAGAGACTTTGCCCTGCTCTGCTGCTTCCCCTCTGACATCTCTTCCTCCCACAGGTTTATTTTATTGTTGATTTTTTCCCACTGACCGCTCAAAGCCGAAAGCCTTGCACTTGGTCAAAAGCTTTGAAATTGAGTGAGGGGAGGGAGAAGAGCCTGCCAGAAAAGTGCCCTCGATGATCTTGTGCTGTAACTTGTGTGCAGAGGGTTCTTGAGAACTTGTGGGGGCTCTGGGCTCCCCTGTAGCACTGAGAAGGCACTAAAGATGTGGGTAGAAATAAGGGCTTGGGAAAAACTTTGTAATAAAGCATCTCTTTGGAGCTGTGCCATCCTGAGCATAAAGCTGTGCCTGGTCTGTGAGAAGCAGGCTGCTCTGTGCCAGCAGGGAGGCCTCCAGCAGAAATCCCCTGGGGGATGAGACCAAAAACTGAGTGTGTTTGTGTGCTTGTTTAGACACACAGAGCCCATCCAGCTCTCCAGTGGCCCTGCTAGCAGGGTGCCTCTTGAGCCCCAGGGAGCAGAGAAATCCACTGGCATGGCTGCATCAGCTCTCCTCCAGCCTCACAGCTCAGTGTGCTGCAGATTTAAATGATTTAAAAAGCATTATTTGCCAGCTTCCCCCTGTAATAGGGATTAGTGTATCTTCTGTCTATTCCTTGTGCTGAGGTCATTGCTTCATAGCTGCAAGGCCATAGCCTCACGACTCCATCTCTTAATTGTGTTTTAGGGCTGCTTTCCTTATCCATAATGGATTTGCAGTGCAGTCAGAAATGAAAAGCAGTGTTTATAGAAATATTAGGTTGAGGGTAGCACAAAATCCCCCTCAACCCTCTCTCATGAGTCTCACTAACAGCTCCATTGATGAAAGATGTACAGGCAGATGTCAGAAATGTCAGTATGGTTTTGTAATGGAAAGGATGCCCAACTACTGATCTTGCTTTAGAAGTTTTACCTTCTATAATTCATTCTCAGAAGCCTCACTGTGTTTTTCCCAAAGGCAAAGAGACATTTAAAGCAGGTCATTGTGTGCTGGGGTCTTGCCTATCCTGTGCATTCAGTTTCTTCAAGCAGCAGCAGGTATTTCAAAAAGCCTTTTAGGGAAGAGGCTGGTTAAGTGCTGTGATCAAGCTCAAGCTTCTGCCCTGCCCGTGCAGCCTCTATAAACCTGAAAAATGCTGATAATCCTCAGTGAGAGGCAGTGGAGGAGGGTTTGGTGCTTCTCACAGGTATGGGCTGGGGGAAATTAGTACCAAAAACGTCTAAGAAAAAGCTTGGGGTGGGTACAAAGCCCATCCTGGCTGGCCTTGCAAGACTTTGGACAAGACTCTGTCCCTCTCCTGCACTGTGTGATTGGGAGTTCCTCCAGCAGAGCCTGGCACCTGCCTTGGTCATGGCATCTGGGACTTTCCTGACTCCTTGCACTGCATTATTGACTGCTGCTTCAGGGAGGGCCCACAAGGCCCTTGGCTGTCACTGTCCCAAAGTGGACAATAATTTTATGCAGTAACATGCAGAAAACTGCTGTCCATCCGCACATGTGTGTATTTCCTACCTCTCCCTGGTGGCTGCCTCTTCCTGTTTATGCATTACATCCTGGAGCAGGTATGAAGGAGCTTGTTTTCCATGATGGAGACAAGCCACCTGCAGGTGAAAACCATCTCCTGATCGAAGCCAAAGGATCTTATTCAGGGTTTCTAACTTGCCTTCCCTTTGAGCTGACTATTCAGTACCTTATTTCCTTAATGCTCCTGCTGCAAAAGGGCTGCAGTGCCTGAGTCAGAGCAGTGCAGCAGCTCCTGGTGCTTGACTGGGACATGCCCAGGTGACACACACCAGGGTACCTGATGTGCCTGCTTGTGGGGGTGAGGAGTCCCGGGCTGAATCGCTGAATGTTTGCCAATGCAAATTTGTTACATCTTCTGGGAAGCGTTTAGCGTGCGTGCTCCAACTCTCAAACTTCCAAATCTGTGCAGAAGAAAGGCTTGCTTGGGCTCATTGCTGATCTGCAAGAGGTGCTTGCTTGCCTTGTCCAGCTGGCAGCCTTCCCAGGTGCTGCATCCAAGTCCAAGGCAGCAGTCCCACATCCCATCACCCCAGGGAAGGACCTGTGCTGTGCACTCACCACAGCAAGGGAGGAGATTGGAAAGAAGCTTTCAAGGAAGAGAAAGGAGGTAGGTGACCTTGAATTGAAAGGGTCTTTATCCTATTTCTTATCTCAGCCTTGCTGGATCAAGACTGGCTGAAAATGATTTTCTTCTGCTAGTTGCTCAATGGCCTGTGGGAAATGTCATTGGCAGATCTGGTGTTGCCAAGTCTTCAGGCTCCCTGTGAGTGACACAGCTCTGGCCCCTGCTGTGTGGAGCCTCTCACACTGTAACGTGAGGCACTGCTTACTTTCCATGATATTCTGGGGGAGGAAGGCAGTTCTCCACCCCACACAGTGACTCACAGCTGAGAGAAACACAAAGCCACCAGCCCACACACTTTTAGTCTGTTGTTTAGCTTGCTGCCTGTGTCTCGTGAGACCACTTCCATACGAGCTGCATTCACATCCCTCCTTCACTAAGACAGCAGTGGGGGTTTGCAGAGTGGAAGGGTGTGTCAGATGATGTTAGATATAGAGGATACTAGGGCTGCAGGAGCTAGAATCATCACATCTAGCTGTAGGTGTTCAGAAGAGGTGGGTCTCAGCTTCTTGTCATCAGAGGAAAGAGAAATCCGTGCTTTGAATCCTGGAACTGTTCAAGTCTCTGAGCAGCACAGTGTGATGGTAGCAGTCCCTGTCCATGGCAGGGACTTTGGAATAGATGATCTTTGAGGTCCCCTCCATCCCAAACAATTCTGTGATTCAGTGATTTGAGAGGGTGGCTCTGTTGGTACTTCCAAGTGGGTTTGGGTAAGGTGTTGGCTCCCCTGCTGTTGCTGGCCCCGTGTTTGGGGATTGGCTCTTCATGCTCAGCTGCAATCTCTCAGCCTTTTATGTTCTTAGACCCAAGCTCAGCTCCTGCAGGTGATTCACATGAGCTTGTTGCTGCATCTCACTAGAGCTCAAATCCCAGTCTGCTCCAGCTTTTGTGAGTAGGGGGTTGTTCCTGTAATTGACTGACTCACTTAGGAAAGATTTCTCCAGAAGTGACTTTAATATAGAAACCTGGATAATTGTGTGCTTCAGACTTTCAATTTACTGGTGACTTTTCAATGTCTGTTACAAAGAGAACATAAAGGGCTGTGGTGCTGTTGGTGGGATGCACATCCAGCATGCCATCATGGCAGCATGGAGTGGGAAGCCCTGATTCAGCCCCTGGATCTCATCAGGACCCAGCTGCAGGGAAGTTGGGGTGCTGAGACAGGAAGCTGGATACTGTGCCAGTGCTGTTTTAGTGCAGTGCTTTCCATATTTAATGTGGCTAAATGAGGCTGACTCTTCAGGAGTGTCTCTGCAGGAAAGGTGCTTTCTCTGTTCCTAGAAACTGCCTCTCTCTGCCTGGGTAAGGTCTGAACAGGTAATTCTAAAAAAGAAACTGTTTTTTGAGGTAGCAAGTGCTTTCTACAAGATATTAAGATTGCACTTGGAAATGGGGCACATCTTGGACATTGCCAAGGAGCTCTGTAGTACTCAAGGCTGGCTCTCCTGTCTGAGCCTTGAGTAGTTCAGTTATGTCTAGAAATTCCCATTCAGTGGGTGTTTAATATAAAGTGAATTTGCATCTCATTTCCAATTCTTTTTCTAGTCATATTACTGTCTGTCATATTCCCCTGAGACATCCACCTGACCTCTAAATTGGTCCAGAGCCTTTTTTCAGAGGTGAAACCTTGCTGCTTTTCACTAGGCATCAAGCAGGGCAGCACTCTTCCAGCATTTATTGCAGCTGAGACCTGTGACTTGATCACAGGTTCATCCCATGATGTGAAAATCCTGCTTTTGTGCTCCTGCCCCAGGACAACACCTTGGGCTCTGCTTTCTCTCTGCACTTGGGGCTTCCAACTGGCAGAGCAGGTAAAACGTGTGCAGGTGGCAAAACCCCCCAAAGCAGCAGAGAGAGAACAACAGGCAATAAGAGGGGGAAGAACATTTGCTTTGCCAAGCCTTGAAAAATCTTTGGGTGCCAGAAGGTGTGGGGGAGGTCCTGAAAGGTCCTGAGGAGCAGGCAGTGGAGTCCAGCCCTGCAGAGAATCTCAGTGAAGCCCTTCAGTGCCACCCCCTCATTGTCATCTTCCTCCTGTCCCCCTGCCCAAGGCAGCTGACACAAGGACAGTGGAAGGGGCAGCCTTTTTCCACAGATGCTGCTACACTGGCTGCTTAATTTGGCAGCCACTTCGGCAATTCCTCAGCGCCCAAAGCTGTGGTGAGGGGAAAAAGCAAACAAGTCAAAGGCTTCATTAGGGGGTGAGAGACCCCATCAGTCTGGCTGGGGGTGAGAGATGAAGCCCTTTGCCTTGCTGGGGCTCTGCCACAAGTTCTCCTGCCTTGTATCCTCTGTGTTGGCCTCACCTTGGAGTTGTTGCTGGTGACCCTGGCGTAGCTGCCACACAGGCATAAATTGGATGAGAGCTAATTAACTGTCAAAACCCAGGGCAAAAGACAATAAACCCCTGCTTCACCTCCTGGTGGGTTTCAGTCTTTTCTCTTTGATGTGACAGCTTGTCCTCCATTCCTTTTGCAAACAACTCGCCACTGCAGAGGAAATGCAATGCAGCAAGGCAATCACTTACCGCCGGCGACAGCAAATAAACATGAAAAATGGGCTTTGAAATACTAAAGGACAATGATCAGAAAGGTTCCTTCTTTCATCCTAAATCACTCGGCTGTAGTATTATAAGTTATTTATAAATGTCTCGGCTTGTTAGGAAATATATGTTTTTATATAAAGATAAATAATGTTTTTAATCAGATGATAGATGTGCGTGCTGGGCGTGGGGAGGGGGAATGTGGAGAAACCAAGGCAGGCTCGGTGTAATATCCTCGTCCTAATGGGGAGGCACCTAAACAAGCAAAATATTGCAAAGTGACATTTTCTCCTAGGCATGAGTAACACAGATGTGTTTGTATTCAAGGAAAGCTCATTAGAATTTCTGATGGAACAATTTTCTGTCAGAAAATGAAATTTCATCAGAATCAGAATGTCTTACTGAGAGGTGTCAATCGCACAGATATTTGCAGCCGAGGAACATTTTTGTTTTGCTTTGGAAAGGTAAAATCTTTGTTTCTGTGTTTGTTTGGATTCTTCGCACAAAATGTTGATATACTTTAGCAGGATTTAATTTGTTACATTGCTTCGATGTTCTCAAAACAAAATTTTAAAATGTATCAATATGGACGGGTTCAAAACTGAATTTTTTTGGATTGTCACTTCATGAGAGATTTTAATTTTTTTTTGGTTCTGATTCAATGGAAAAACATGCCAGAATGTCAGTTTCTCATATGACACAAGTTCTGTTTTTCACTCAACTCCAATTATAGCATTTGAATTTTGAAATTCAAAGAAGCAGAGAAAAACAGGAGGCAGGAACAAGATGTGTCAAAACCACCTTTTGTTGCCCCCCTCCCTCAGACACATGAATCAGCTTAGGCAAACTCAGCATTTTCCAATGTTGTTATTGGAGTATTGGGGTATTGTTATTTCCATGCTATTGTGGGCACATTCCTAGCTGGGCCTCGTGGGGATGGACTTTTTTCTGGAAGAGCTCAGTCCCTACACCTGAATGTGAGATGTAACCTCCTCTCCCTGCTGAAGGGGAGGTTTTGCATGTTTTTTGCCTTTTTTTTTTTTGTGTGTATTCTCATTTCTGCTGTTTGTGAGGGATTTGGGTCATTGGAAGCTGCTGCTCTCTGCAGGCTCTGGGGCATCCTGCTGACCTGGGGGACTGAGCCCTGGAGTTTCAGGGTCCTCTGTGCAGTGGGAGCTGTTAACAGCAGCAGAAGGCAGCTGTACCCAAAATGAACAATCCCACCCCTCAACAGCAGCTGCTGTGCTGGCAGCTCTTGTTTAAAAATGACTCCCAAATCTTCCCTGGGCTGTTCACAGTGTGAGCATGCTCCTGAGAGATTTGTTGTCTTTGCAAAGAAGTTGCAGCACACTTTGGAGCAGCCTGTGACCAGTTACAGGTGCATCTACTCAAGGGTTGGTTTATCTTGCTCCAAGGTGTAACAGATTTGGGAGAGTCCTTACCTTTGGTGCACACACAGGCAAAACAGGAATGCTGAAAGAGCCAGGCTGGAAACAAGACTGCAGTTCTGCCCCCTTACTGCTGCACACACTTTTGGATTATTTCACTTGTTTTGAGGTTGAGGCAGCCTAGCTCAGGATGTGTTCCAAGGGGGAATGTAAGTCATGCTGGAAATGAGACTTTGGGAAAACAACAAGGACACAGATTTACTTCTTACAGGATGTTTTTGGTGTTTGAAAATAAATTCTGTTCAGCAAAGGCATTCTCTGCTTAATTACATGATTTTGACAGGTTTTATTCCAAGAAGAAAATGTCACCATTTGTCACAAGCCAGCCTGAATAAGACCTTGTTTATACATTCCTTTTCCATGCTGCTTTGAATTACACCATAGTAAATTTAGAGCAGCTCTACTGAGTTCACTGCAAAGTGACTTTGGTTTTATACAGGTGGAATTAAAAAGAGTTTTGGCCTGCTGCACTTGGATTTGTGGCTAATCTAAGACTTATTCTAGAAAGTCTTTGGCCATTTTGACATCATTCAACTCGTTGCACTGTCCTTCCCTACTTCATAAAAGGTTCTGATTTGCTTTTGGATCCGGGGTTTGTTTTGCTTTTGAGGGAAGGAAAGAACACTTTCAATGTGGTGAAAGAAGAAGGTGGAAACTGTGACCTTCACGTGTGATTTTGTTTGGCTCCTGTGTGGTTTTCAGATGGATGGGGAAAATGCACTCAGATGCAAATGGTTTTTGGTGTGATAAACTGGCTTGCTGTGAACCCCTCCTGAAATAAGCCCTCCAACCTGGAACAGTTTCTTGTGGAAGGTGGAGGGGACAATCCTGCATCAGCAAAAAGCTCTGCACATGTTGCAGTGTCCTGCAGGGCCCAGGCTGGTGGTGCTGGAGAGCCTGGGGCAGGGATGGACGGGTGTGCAGCTGCCTGATAAGCCTTACAGGCTCAACTCCTGCTTCAGGCAATGAAGCTGCTGGAAATCAGCCTTGTCCAGGTTTTATTGGCTCTGTTGGCTCCTTCAGGGTGACTTTTTGTAGTGCACAGCTATTAAATGCAGAGTGGCTCTGAGTCCCACAGGGAAGAGAGTGAGGAGAAGGCACAGTAACAGTGAGGGCAAAGACGTGCCTTGGTAGAGGAAAGATTCCTCTAGCTGAATTGGAGTTGTGTTAAGTTCTTCCCTGAGGGCAAATACTTGATTTTATTTATGGCTCCTGAGTTAAAAGAAAGCTTTTCATTTTAGGAAGGTTTCAGAATGAGTTCCCCTCTCTCTCCCACTTGTTATATTTGACTAGCTGTGGCACTGGCTACTGTTTCACATGATAAAAACACTCTGCTGTAGAAATCAGAAAATAAACAAACCTCATAATAAACTAATCTTCCTATTTCTTGGTTTCCAAATCAGGTTGCTGTGTAAATGCTTATACCTTGAGCCTTTTAACATTCCCATCACTCCAGTAATTCCCTCCACTCAGACTCTATGTTAGACTCAAGCCTTTTAAAACACATTTGTTTTCTGAAAATAACCATGGACACTTTTGTGCCCAAAATCTTTATGCTCCAACACTGCTTACAACTTTGATAATGGGATAACTTATTGAAGTGGGTGACCCATTTAACTGTTTCTAACCCTGAAATGCAGAAAATGCAGAAATGCTGAAAAATAGAAAATTTAAATCTGCTCCTTCCTTCCCCTTGCAGCTCC
The DNA here is from genome assembly GCA_013397155.1 of Irena cyanogastra. Taxonomy (NCBI): domain Eukaryota; kingdom Metazoa; phylum Chordata; class Aves; order Passeriformes; family Irenidae; genus Irena; species Irena cyanogastra. Next base: position 99,616 of record VWZV01000708.1, read on the forward strand.
TATTTCCCCACTGACCCTGCTGTTGTTCCCTGTTTAGAGGAAACAAGCAGGATAACCATGTCCTTGGTTGGTATCTGCGCCCACATTGTGCCGTGAGAGCCGTGTCTGTACTTGGAAATGTGAGCAGAAAACTCAAAAGGGGCATAACACAGATCAGGGCAGCTAGACAAATCTTGTTTTACTCCTTCCCTCCCCCCTCACCAGCCCCAGAAACACGAGAAGCCCAAGGGATGGAGCAGCCAGGCAGGTTTTGCATCCTCAGGCCACTGATTTGTGCTCAGCTTTGCCACATTCCTGCAAAAGGCTGCTCCAGCCCCAGCCTGCCTTGTCCCTGTGCCACGGGCACGGCAGGATCCGGGGCTGCCGGCTCCTGGGGTTTGGTTCTGCTCAGCTGCTGGGCTCCCCGGGACTGCTCCCCTTCCCAGAGCTGCTGGATGGAGCCTGCAGGGCAGGGCTGCAGGGGCTGATGCACAGCAGGGTTTGGGCAGAGGCCAGGGAGCTGATGGACAGCAGGGACCGGAGCTTTGGGCTCTGCCCTGCGCACTGTCACACCTGCAGCAGGGTGACAGACCCCTCTGATGGCCTCCCCAATGATCTCTGAGATTCCTCTCATGCCTGGGGAAATGGTTCTTTTTGCCTTTATCCAAGCTCATCTCTGAACCAGCCTTTGTGGCTCTCTAAGGTGCAGCTTTCTGCACAGTTCCTTTGTTGTCTGTTCCCACTCAAATTGCCAGTCTTGATGCCATATGGCTCACTTAATAGACAAATAAGCCAGTGCACGTGGTGTAAATACTTTCTTACAAGTTAGATTGCAAATAAGGAAGTTATTTCATGAGAATAAATTGAGTTTTCAAAGTGAGATTAACAACAAAACCAAAAAAGTCTATTTCAATTCTGCTCCAGAGGACTTCACCCTGAAGGTTTTGGAATGCCTGATACATCCTTCCTTTTTTTTTTTAAATAATCTGACTAGATTTTTAATTACTCTTTAACCTGCCCTTTGGTAAAACTCACTAAGATCTACTGGCATGTTATAAATAGTAACAAAAGACCCAGCTCTTTTCTTTTTTTTTCCCCAAGCAGTGGATATAGTATAAGAACAGGAAATGTCAGGTGTAAGATTACATGATACAAATGGTGTAATGGAAAATATCAGGCAACTCACAGTGCACTTACTGCTGTTCAACCCAGCACCCTCAGTTCAAAGCTCAGCAAAGCTGCAAAGGCTAAAACAACAACAGCTCCTCTCTCCCATGAATGTGCTCTGGGAGCAGCTTGCAGCTTATTAAATTATTGCAGATGCTATAAAAGGCTGTATCTCAAAGCTCCTCTCTCAGATGTGCTCTCCTGTTGTGTTCATTGAGCTGCACACGGGAGGGAGGGGAGAGTCCTGATATTTACTGCCCTCAAAACACTTTGAGGATAACACAGCCCCATCCATTTCATGAACTCTGCCTCTTCCACAGGCTGCCCTAACCTGATCTTGTAAACAGGGGTGAGAACAGAGGTGTTTAGAACAGAGATGCCAAGGAGTCAGTGGGGAATGAAAAATCTAAGGAGGGGGTGGATGGGTTACAAACCTTTTCTCTGCAGAAATCTGGAGTAAGGCTGCTTGTTCAGGATGCAAGTCAGATACCTGAACATATCTGAATGTTGTTTTAAAAATAAGAGTTAAATGCTATACCTGAACATATCTGAATGTTGTTTTAAGAACAAGGGTTAAGGCTATGCCACCTTCCAGAGCTCAGTGCAGACCCCAAGTCTTTTGGAGTTTTTTTGTTTTGTTTAAGCAAATTTTTCAGCTATTCATGGCTAAGCAGGACTCCAGGCTGACCTCAGCACCACGGGGTGGGCAGAGTTGGTGAGTGCTGGGGACTGTGGCAGCACCTCCAGGGAGACTGAAATCACAGCACTGCCCTGCAGAGGGTGGGAAGTGATATCCACACCGACCAAAGAGCAGATCAAAGTTGAAATATGATGCAGCCTTAGGTGACTTGTTAACATCTCAGTGCATGTAGGTTGTGCTTGGAAAAATTCTAGCCCTTATCTACTGGAATAAATTGTAGAATTAACTAAGTGTTAATGGCCTTGGGAGTGGGAGGACTGCTGAAGCCCAGAGATGTGAGGAGCATCTGTTGAGAGTTGACTCTTGTGCATTTTGGAATTTAGGCTCCTAGCTCAATTATTGTCTTCTGAAGATAAACCATCAGGTTGAGGCAGCCAGAAAATATTTCAAGGGAGAAGTGGCTGAAACAGCAGAGCTGCAAGTGATTTTATCTGATCTGCCTTTGAGAAGCCAGATCATGGCTGCCAGGTCTGCTGCAAAAGCCCACTTGGAGTTTGCTCTGGGAAGAATCAGAGTCTGTTCCAGGGAGATGCAGCCCTGTGCTGCTGCAGAGGACTACTGAGGCGTGGCTTTGTTTGGTTTCAATGGGATATGCAGCTGGTTTAGGCTTCTTGTGTTTTAGCCATGCAGGATTTTGCCATGGAGTGTGAGCAGAGCATGCTGTGAAATGTGGATTTTGGCAGCTGGCCGGGGCTGTGTTTGTTGAGTTTCTGACCTCGTACTGCCTTTGCCCTGTCTGGTGTGGGGCAGGCTGAAATTAGTGTTGGTTGTATCATCTTTTGTTCCTTCTCTGGGCACACAGGCTCTGAGCAGTGCTGATTTAAGGGGTTTGAAATCAAGTGTCCCAGAGGCTGAGGTGGCTGGCTGGCAGGGAGCTGGCTGCCCGTGGGCTGGGACTGCCCAGCACAGCTCTGTCCCTGCACAGCTGGGAATGTGCCCTCCTGACACGGAATTCCTGGCCCATGGTGGGGAGGAAGAATCCACTTCTCATCACTCTGTGGGTCACCAGGGAGAGTGGTGTTCCTATTTTTAAATGCTTCACCTGGCAGTGAGGAGAGCCAGGATATGTCCTGACAGAAATTCCAATGTTGTGTTTCTTCTAGACTGGCTTCTCTTCTCTTCTCTTCTCTTCTCTTCTCTTCTCTTCTCTTCTCTTCTCTTCTCTTCTCTTCTCTTCTCTTCTCTTCTCTCCTCTCCTCTCCTCTCCTCTCCTCTCCTCTCCTCTCCTCTCCTCTCCTCTCCT
>VWZV01000708.1:102717-191859 GCA_013397155.1 Irena cyanogastra
CTCCTCCCTCCTCTCCTCCCTCCTCTCCTCTTCCCCTCAGGATGTTTGACTAACACCCTGCTGTGCCCTGTGGGCTGCAGTATTTTTCCCCTGTTCCTGTTGTTGTGCATGCAAAGGTGCTATAACACCTTCCCCCTAACCTTCTGCCTCTGAAATTTTCTCTGTCTCTATCCCTCTGATTTACTTTGTCACCGAGGATTTCCTCGCATCATTTTATAATAATTTTTGACACTAAAAGCAATGTTTTAAAAATGTTTGGCCAACCCCTGTAGGTCTCAGGGGCTCTTCCACGGCATCTCCTGGAGTAGCCTGGAGTGTAACTAGAGCTCCCACTGTGGTTTTTGCAGCTCAAAGGGTCTCCAGGTTGGATAAAAAGTGTAAAGAAAGGAACACTTCTGTGCCCTGTGTCATATGTGCTCAGAATGATCTGCTGGCAGAAATTTAATTTTGTTTCCAGTAATTTGAGGTTATGGATAGGATTACATCTCCCAGTCAGAGAGAGACATTAATCAAGAAACAGGCCTCTTAATCCTCCTTTCAATTTTAATGAAACACTGTAAAAATGCCTTTCACCAGGGGATGTCAAGTATCAGTTGTGCTTTGATTAACATGCTTTTGTGACAGGTTTACTGTTGTACCATGTACCAAGTTATTCAGCAACCTAATTTAAGCTGTCTGTCAAGGGAAAACAAGTACAAAGAGAGCATTATTTTCTCATTGGACTTGCAATAACAGACTTCTGTATCTACAAACTTTTTTTTTTTATTTTTAAATGCTGGTTACTCCACACCCGTTGTGACATTTTTAACCTTCAGAATAAAGGGGTAAAAGCTGGACATGACACACATCACACTGTGCCCTGAATGGCAATTAGGAAAGAGATAAGAAATGGGAAATGTTTTTGCAGCTGATGTAAGTTAAGCACTCGCCTTTCTCACAGCAAAGCGGAATTTGGATCAACTCTTCTGGAGTATAATGGGTGTAAATCTGGGGCAGCTGAGAGGAGTGCTGGGCCCTGCATCTCTAATCCTCTCTTCTTTTTTCCTGTCCCCCTTCTGAAGTCAAAACACATTTTCAATGGAGGCTTTGTGGTTTGAGTTGGGTTTGGCTTCTTATCTGCTCTGTTTTTTCTGATGTGGCTTGATTGCATTAGATATGAACTTCCTCATGGCTGGAAGCCAGCACCAGCCAGACTATTCTCTCTCCCAGTTGCTGAAACCTGACAGGAGAATGCCAGGCCTTCTCACAGGAGCTGGTTTATTTTTAGAGAGGGATGTTTTTGTTCCTGCCTCTTTAAAAATGGACCTCTTGGAACAGAATGGCTCCAGATCATCTCAAAGCAGAATGCAGCTGGAGACTGGAGTGTTCCATGGAAAGGAGCTCTTCCAGCTGATATGGCACACGGGTCCAGGAGCTGCCCTCACCAAGCTGACCCCACCAAGCCCTAACAGCTCAGTTCTCAGAAGGAACTTTGCTGTGAGGTGGGTGCACTTGCACTCCCGAGCTGTGGAACACAGACCAAAGCTCCACAGTCCCCTCTCCTGTGTGCCGGCTGCTCTGCAGAGAGAAGAAATTAATTACAAGATGGTTCTTCCGTTTGAAAAGATTCTAAGTGGTCTCTCAGCCTAGTTCTGGTGCCTGATTGCTGCCAGGGGGCTGTGGCACCACTTGCCTTGCTGGCTCCCTGCAGGGAAGGTGCAGCCCCTGGAAGGAGTGGCAGAGGTGCCAGCCCTCTCTCACCTGGGCTGCTTTTCCCTGCTGACAGCCAGCAGGCTTTTGCAGCAAGGAAAGCTGTGGTCCCCACAAACTGGTCAGAGACTGAGAAAACCAACTTTCTCACATTCTGCTTGTGAGACTCTGAACTCCTAGTCTAAATATGATAACTTCTAGTCTAAACACCTGCAGGTGCTGTTTTCTCCCTTTTTCTATCTCTTTGTGTTAAGATGTTAAGCTAACCAGCCAACCAGGCACAATGTATTGATTAGTTAACCAATCTGGTCCAGTTGGATTGGAGTAGAGTATAAAGGTAGAAGAACTTTTGCAATAAAGTGTATTTTCTCCAAAAGCAGGCTCAGAGTCAGTGTCCTTTGTTATTATAACGTCAACAGAGAGCTGTGGCATGGCCTTGCCTTGTCAGGTTTCTCATGGCACCCAGACCTGCTGGGGTCCCCAGCCTCCAACTCCCTGTGCTGCTGTGCCAGGGTGCTCTATACATCCTGGTGGCCCGGGAGGGTGTTCAGCAGCCGTTTGTAACATCTCAATGGCCATATTAACACCTCTAATTGTAAATGACAGGGCAATTAGTCTCAGCATAGCAGTTTGAACAATTATGTTTGGCCTGCTAAAGTGACAGAATATTCATTAATGCAATAAGGGAAAAAAAAAGGTCTCCTCAGGATTTGTTCCTCTGAGTAGCCTGGCTGTTTGTCTATTTTAAGCCTCTTTTAAAAAATGCAAGTTTGTTTGCAGCTCTTGCCAAAAATTCTCAGCTGTCAAACCTGTTTATTCCATGAAACACACTGAGGGCAAGTGTGTGTCTACTCTGCCTCTGACTTGATGCACAGGGAAGAAGTTTAAGAGAGAGAAAAGTGCCTCAATCTCTCTTTTCCAAAGGCCAGAGAGTCTTGGGGCTCTTAGCTGAATTCCCAGACCATGGTGATGGAATCCACTGATAGAACCAAGGTGCCCATATTTAGGGTCAGAAACTGTGATGGAGGCTGTGCCAGGTCTGAAAGCTTCTCAGTGTTTATTCTGCTTTGCACTCTCCTCTAAAAACAGAGCTTTGGAGGCCTTGCTGCCTTCAACAGGACAGCCAAAACCTGGGGCAGCAGGGGGTTTGAGGGGCCCTGGGCTGAGGATGTGTTACATTTCTGCCTCTCTCCACTGGATTTCACTGCTGTTAGGCAAGTAAAGGCACACGTGGTTTGATTTTGTCCATGAGACTGTTTTTCTCTTCAATGGAAGCTGCAAAATAGTGGGTCAGTCTTCAGTCACTCGCAAGAATTCTGCTTGAAACTCTGAAAATGGTTACTTTAAGACTTTGGTTTGGTTACCTGCTCACTTTCTGTCTCTTCCCTTCCTGACATGCAGCAAGAGGTAATTTTCCAGGAGTGTTTCACCTGATATTACCATCAGAGATCTGGGGGATCCTGTGGGATCTCCTTGGGCTGGGAGTTTTTTCGAGGTGTTGCTGAGGGATTTTGGGTGAAGGGCAGCCCTAAAGGCAGAATCATTTACCCAACAACCTTTGTGTGCTATTGCTCTCAAACAACATGCACGATGAGGCTGGGAATTCTTTAAACTTTGTTTAAAGTCATAAGCAATGAGCATCGTGGTACCTTGGATGAGGTGGCATTGGTTTGGGGTTTTATTTCTGGTTTTCTTTTTGATAAATCCATCTGAAATCTGACCAGTGAGGCTGTGATTTTTTAAAAAATAGCTTCACTGCTAAGTGAAAGCTGTCATTGCAGATGTGGTTTAGTTCAGTGGAAACATCAGGGCTGTGTTTGGGACTGCAGGATCATGGCATCTTTTTAAGCACAGTGGGAGACAGATGGGTGAGCAACCAGCTTGATGCAAGAACAATAAGAACAAATGAGCTTTTTAAAAATAGAACAATTGCATTTGGAAAGAGGATTGGATGGGGGGGGTGAAGCCGAGAGGGAAATAATTCTCCCATGATTCTACCCTGGTTTTTAAATTAAACAAAACATGTTGCAACATTGTCTTCGTTAGCGATGAAGTGACAAACTGGAGCACTTCCAAATTGGCTGGCTCCAAAGTGCTTTCATATTGACCTGAAATGTCAGCTGCTATTATGTTCTGCTGGCCACTGATTGCTTCCAGAGCAGCATTTTCTCCTGTGAAATGAAAGAAGTTCCATCTCGGTGATCTCAGTGTCTCCTGGTGTTTGTGGAGAGCGACAGTCATGGGAAATGATAGTGCCTTTATTTCAAACCACTTCTCAGCCTGAGGGAAATTAATTGATAATATTGAAGTTATTTATGCCGGGAGAGTGAGTTCTGTGCAAGAATGTTTTGCTCCTCTAGAAGATCCTCCACTTCACCTTCTCAGAGTCAGCAAACCAAGGTGATGAGTGCCTCTGATTTGTTTCCCTGCCCTCACACACAGGTACACAGACCTGGGCTTGGGCACAGCAATGCTGATATCCTGCTCTGCAGGTAAACTTCTAAATTTTCCTGTGGAACCGTGTAAAAAAACCCCAAAAATATGGAGAAATGGCACTTCTGGCAGCAGTAGTTGAAGTTCTGTGATCAGGTATCAAATGATACGATGGAAAGTATTCTGCTTAATTTTTTAAATCCTCTTTAGAAGATAGGGGAATGTTCAGATAATTTTTAATTCACATAATGCTGGCTTAAAATTATGTTAAAGTGTTGTAAATATCTCTTGGTCTTTAATTCTCAGGGAAATAAACTGTGATCTGCAAAGTTTTTTCAATATTTCTCTTCAGAAAACCTGTGTAATATCACTTATTCACATTCCTACACTCTATTTTTCTGTAGTTATCACTTGAAAAAGTGATATCTTCCAAGCAAAAGTGCAGGAAATAGGTCTATTTTTTTTTTAAGATAAACAGGTCTGTTATCTGCTTAAGTCCAGAATGAAATACACTGGACATATAACCCTACTGGATTTATTCTTGTAAAGCAACAGCAACTTAAAAACTGTAAAATGAGGGAAAACTTCGTGCATCCATGTCAGCTTGTGGGCTTCCCCAATTATCTCAATTATCCCCAATTATCTCAGTGGTAGAGTGGATGGACTCAGCAGAGATGGGCTTTGGCCACGTCCAGGATCCATTCCTGTGTCATTTTCCTCCCTCTTGTCCTACTCTATACTTGCATTTACCTCATTTAAAGAACTGGAAACAATGAATTTCCTAAAAGGGAGAAGAGAAGCATAAAGTAGAATGCTCATGATTTCATAAGAGGCATTGGCTGTCCTCTATTTTGTGTGTCAAGAATATGTGATTTTTGCTACCATTTTGAAATCTCTGTGAGTTTTGTCCATTTAGACCCATTCTCTCTTTATCTATTAAATTAAAATTTAACTAAAATTAAGCTCAGCTTGTGGAAGAACCAACAGCTTTTATGAATATTGTTTTCTGTTTCTACTTTTTTAAATGAATATTATTTTCTGTTTCTACTTTTTATAGAGCTATCTCCATTCCATCTGATCAACTACTAAGAAGAAAATAAAATCTGCAGCATTTCTATCCATTCCTAGTGGAATGTTGAAGTATTTTAAAGTAAAAACAACTCCTTGCTGAAGCAGTGGATGGAGAGTTGAGTATTAGCAGGGCAAGAAAAAAAGCTTTTTCATAGTGCTGCGCTTGATATTTCTGAATGCTGAGTGGAGTTCAGGTAATTAAAAGAGGAAATCCATAATATGAAACACAAAAGGAAATAGTTATCTGTGTGGGGAACAACAATAATTGCTCCACCAGGAGGAGGTTTCATCAGAAGGACATACAGTTAAAGGATTTTGTGATGGGGACCCCCAAACAACAGCTCAGAGTGGTTTACTTGCAAAAATTAGTTATGTGACTTGATTAATGGCAGGTTCAAACTGTCTTCTTCGGGGCTGGGGGTCAATTTGTGCAACATCCCACAGGGAAGTTCTTCCTAGTGAAAACAAACTGGCCCTAGTGCAGTCCAGGAAACCTCCCTGGTCTTCTGGGGAGCCTGGCATCTTGCTCTGTGCTTGCAAAGTGCAAGGTTTGGATTGGGAGTTTTTGCAGTGCTACCCTGGGGGCCTGCTTAATGCCAGATGCAGCTTGCAGCTTCAAGCTGGTTGGGATTGTCAGGGAAAAGAGAGAATTTTTTCTTCATTTTTTTAACTTTATTTTTCCCTGACAGTGGGATGAAGGTGCACCTATGTTTGTGCCAATATTGCTCTGGGATTAGAAGCGGTGTTTGAGAGTTTGTTTCTTTTTTTAAAATTTCAATTCTCTTTAAAGGGACAAAATGAGTGCAGATCTTCTTGTCACTTGCCAAGCTAAGATGGCAGAGAAGGCTTGGATGTTTTTCACCCCTTTGCTGAGAAGAAATCTGTTTCAGGAAGCTGCTGCTGCTTTTATGATTGCAGTAATCCATGGAGAGAGCAAACAGAATGGCACTGGGGGCTGGATCTGGGAGATGTTGTGCTCCTGCATGTGCAGGGAATGTGGAGCAGGAGCTGCAGCACAATGAGAGCAGTGGTGAGGTGAGAGCTTCCCAAAGTGAAGGGGCTTCTGATGGATGAAGCCATGACTAACTGCTGGCCTTTGGAGAAGGAGATTGGCACTTCCAGCATCCCAGAATAGCTTTGTTTACTAAACTTGCAAATAATTGAAATATTAGCAGCGTGGTTGAGTCACAGGAGATGAAAAAGTTTTATAGCTGCTGTGATGATTCTCATGAATCTGCAGGGGTTTGTCCATTGGGAGTTTCATCCCTAACAGCAGAAATAGCAGCCCTTACTATGAGTCAGGGCTCATGCTTAGCAGAAGGCAATTAGGGCATTGGTAAATGCAGTAAATGTGAGTCAGTGCAGCAGCAGGAGTAGACCACAGGGCTCCTGAGCTGGAGCCCACCCTGTTTTTCTCCAGTCTGGTCCCTTACAGGCTCTTTGCCCTTCAAGCAGACTGAAGCCCTCCAGAGAGCTCCAAAACTGCAGCTCTCCTGAAGCTCCTTTCAGTGGGTCTTTACTGATGCTCTCTGAAATGTCCCACAAACCAGGCATGAAGAGCACAGGAGGAATGATCCTCATCCTCTGGGAACAACGGAGCTCTCAACAGCAAGGCAAGGCTTCAGGGGTGGATTTCTGCTCTCTCCTTGGCTCAGGATGCTGGCCATTGGCAACACAGGTGAATAGATTTCCCAGGGTGGGTCTGTCCCATCCTGGGTTTTGTCACAGCCTTCAGAGCCAGCAGGAATTTTGTTGGATCCCCTTGTTAAAATATTGGCTGCACTTCACTGAGAAGTCTAACGCTTTAAATTCTGCTGAAATGGCCTCCCAACCCCTGCAACTGTAGGGGGAAAAATTCTGGCCAAATAAAGGATCTGTGAAAAGAAATATCTCATTTTACATGACACCCTGTTAGCCTTAATAACAGTTTTCTCTCTGTAAGTGCAGCAAAGTATGGAAATATTGTTGTGCTACATGGTGCAATTTTCTGACAGTGATTTTCTCTGATAAAAGCCTTCAGAGAGTGCATTTTCCTTCCCACTTATCTGCCATCAAAAGGCAGCAAATACATTCAGCTGTCACTCTAAACAAAATATACAATTACTCTGGGTTGATGTTTTAAGCAGAAATAATTTCCATAGCAAAAAAACCCTGCAGCTATTTCCTAAATGCTGTGGTGTTTGCTTCTGGCTTTTTGCATTACACATGTATCACCTGTTTTGGACATTTGAATGCAAAGATGAGATATCACAAGTTAAAACTTAGCACTTGCCAAATTAAATATTTGCTGGGCTGAGCCCAGTTCATTACTTGACTGCTGTTTTGCACCAGAGAATGAAAAATCTTTTCTAGCATGCCAAAGGTGGTTATTTTAGGAAGCTGACGAAGAGGGCAGATGTTATTCAAGTGGTTGGATAAGAAAAGGAAACAGTACATGCTAAGCCTTCTGTAATAACCAGGTAGATGAAAGTAAGTGGAAATATTCCTGAAATATGCTGATTTGTTTGGACAAATCTAAGCAGAAAATATGAGATGGAAATTTGATACCTCATCTTTCACAACTTGAAATGTTAAATTAAGGCTGCTTGTATCTCCTGTTGCTTGGAATAAATTGAGCATCTCTGAGCTTTGAAAGCACCCAAAACTCAGAACAATGTTCCTCTGATGTGGTTTCACTTGCTTAGTTTTTTTTGGCATACTACTTATACTAGAGATCAAGAAGTTTCATGAAACAGTATTTAAAAGCTGAGATGGAAATTTTTCTTATCTTGTTTCTAGGGCTGAACCTAAAAATAATAGTAAAAATCAACTTATCTTGGCAAAACAAACAAAACTTTCTCTTTTTGACTCGAATGGAAAGATCATTGGAACAGGCTATCTAGGGAAGTGGTGGAATCACCATCCCTGCAAGTGATCAAAAATTTGTGGATGTGGCACTTGAGGACAGGGTTTAGTGGTGGTGGTGGTTCTGGGTAAACAGCTGGACCCAATGATTTTAGAGGTCATTTCCAGCCTTAATGATCTCTTTTCTTTTGGAAGTCACTTAGGCTTTATTCCTCTTTCTGTCACCCCAGCTTAAAAAAACTGTACTTCATCTGTGTCCTTCTGAAATGCCAACTCAAAACAGTTGAAAACTTCTAAAAGAATTTTAGCACTTCTAAACTAGAACCCTTGAGTTTGGAAGAGAAATTTCCCCTCCTGCTCAAGGCGGAAACACCAACTCCCTTTGAAAACATGAAGAAAAAAACCTATTCTGGTATTTTTAATGTCACAGAATCACAAAATCATTTAGGTTGGGAGGGACCTCTGGAGATGATATATTCCATCCTCCCTGCTCAAGCAGGGTCAGCTGCAGCAGGCTGCCCATGTCCAGTTGGGTCTGGTGCTTCCACAAATGGAGATGTCTTCTTGTTTTTTCCCTGAAACTTGAATGCTAATGCACTACTAGTTTTTGTCTCCTCCCAAATTCCATCTCTGCAAATCTAGCGTTATTTAAATAGAATATGAAAACCTCCTGCCATCTCACTTTTTTGTTTTTTTCTGGGATATATTTCCCAGAAAATACTGCCACTTGCTCCAGCTTGGGGTTTGTTACTGTTGGTTACATATGCAGCATTCTCTGGAGAGCACTGCAGCATCTTCTGGTTTAGGACAAGGAAGTCTGATTCACTCTCCTTGTGGAAATTTTGGTATTATAATTAAACTTGGCTTTTGTTCAGAGGGTCTCTGCAGTGGGGATTCAAATGTGCTGGTGAGGTCATGTCACCAGTTAGAGCTCCTGCAATGAAACAAAGTCCAGAATGCAGATACATGGCCCTCAGTTAAATTATGTTAATTCAGTTTGAAAAAATTAGTATTTAGCATTTCGTGCTGTGTGAAGACATCATTCCACAGTGGCAGAAAAAGTCATTGACCTTCCCATGCAAGCAGCTTTGCTTGGTTACTGTGAGCTGAGCCTGCCCATGCATCTGTTGTGCCAGGCTCTCACTGCTGGAAGGTGATTTTGGATTTTGCTTCATCTCACTCTCAGGTCTAGGCTGTGGAACCTCATCAGTGCTTCCTGGTCGAGTCACCAATGCCTAGTCCTAGGAATAGATAATTTTCCTGCTTCTTTCCTAAGAATGTGGGAGCTAATTCCAGGCTTAGAGAACTCCAGTGCATAGCAAGACTCAGCCTACAGAAGCAGGATTTTAAGCAGAAAAATAGAGCAAGTATTTTGATGAGACTTGGTCAAGTCAGCTGCTCTGCTGTTCATATTTTTCCAGCAGTGGTGCTCAGCTTTACAATTAAAATAATCTAACACACTTGCATACAGGTCAGGCAGCAGATGCTGCCATTAGACCTGACAGATTCACTGATAATCTTCACTTCAAGAAAAGCATTTAAGAAGAAAATGAAGTATCAGCTTTTAGTATTTCCAACCACACGTGCACATTCACAAATATGTGTCTTAGCAGAGAGCTTGTTCTTCATCTTCAAGTATAAATATGCACTACTGAGGCTCAAACTTTTGAAAACCATGCCACACAAAATAAAATTAAATGGGTATTTCAAATAAGACATGTGACACGTCTGATTAACAGTTCTTTAACTACAGTCAAGTGTTTGTGTAGTTAAGGGCAAATGTGTTCTGAAGAATGAATGGAATATTTCAGTAATATACAGAATATCTTTGCATAGAAATAATGGAAGAAAAATCAAATTATTCCAGAGTCTGACTAGGCAATGAGTGGAGTTTTATGAGAATGTAAATTGAAAAGAGAAAGGGGCATATCTCTATATTTCTACCAATCTTTTCTAGGTAATGACTTGTTTAGAAAATTTAGCTAAGGAAAAGCTTTTGAGTTGGAGCCTGACAGTCCTTCAGGGTATTCTTAGAGGTTATCTCTGCAAGGCAGGTGGATGAGGAAAGAGACAAGCTTAACCCTATAAAAATAATTATGATACATTATTAGCAACTAATGGCAGTCTAATGGAGTCTTTTCAGCAAAGACACCACTGGCTGCAATTTCTCTTTGTCATCTGCATAAAAAAGCAGCTCTTAATGAAGCCCATATTCTGGTAATTCCTCAAACTCAGTGAAATTAGCAGGAAACTTTCTGCACTGGGAACTTCTCACGGCTCAGCAAACTTCCACACTTCCATTAATGGGAACACCCCACCAGGGCAGCAAGGTTCCACACTGAAACCAGCACTAGAAATCTGCTCAGGCCACATGATCTACTAGACCAAGAGTACACCTGGGCTTTTTCATTCCTTACCTACATTTTTACTTTCTGACCTTCTTTTTTACATTAATCAAACTGGCATGGCCTTATGATGGTTTACATATCAGAAGCTGTTGGATCATTTTACTCAAAAAGGCATAAAAAGTGGCTGTAATAATTGTGTCTCTACAGGCTTTGTGAAAAGACACAGCTGGATTGAGGCTGGAGACCCTACACACAGCCCAAAAAATCAACAAGGAGAGGAAAAAAAAAATCAAAATCACTGTAGGAATGGAATTTGAGAGACTGTAATCAGCATACAAAACCACGGATGCATGAAGTCTCACTCCATAGTCCATTGCCTAAAAAGACTTGGGTAATGTTTGGAGAAAGGAAAAAGGAGAAGAAGAGGACAAGGATGACATTAGCAAAAAGCAGGGCACATTACACAGTAATAAGTAATTGCTGCAATTGGAGCTCATCATCTGCTTAGCACTTAATGTCTTGGCCTTTTCAGAGTGGATTTTATTAATACTAATGTCTGAAGAAAACAGTGCAGTCATTATCTCTGTTGATTCTTGTGAGGCTCAAAAGTGAAGCTCTTCTCCTCTTGCTTTTGATCACTTGACTCTACCAAACTTTTGGTGTTGCCAGGGGCTCTCAGACACTCAAAACTTGCCCCAGGGTCTCTGAGCAGAAGGAGTGTCAGCACTGCTCCCCACCAACACATACCAGCTCCTCCCAGTCACATTCTTTTCCTCCAGATGCTTGGAAATGGAGCAAAAAGCCACCAGAAATCATCCCCTTCCTAGGGCTCAAGGTGGGACCAGCCAGCCTGTGGTTTTCCCCAGCAGAGCTCTCAGAGGTGATGCTGAAATGCCTCACTGGACCAGGATGGCTTTTGTTCATACCCTGTTCTTCAGAAAGCACAGCATTAATTTCTTGTATGAATTCTGCTAATCTTTTGCTTTTATGTCTCTTCTGTTCCCTTCCATCAGTTTCCCCAGTTAAGAGTGACTATTTGAGGTGCTCAAGGTCCTTGCAGCAAGAGCAGGATCATTTGCAGTCCTGCAGAAAGATGTTTTCTATGGATTTTCTCTGAAATTTCTAGTGAAAAATCATTTTTGTGCTCTAAAAGTAAGGGTAAAGCAGAGACCTTGGAATGAAAGTGTTGCAAAAACCTTATTCTGTGTCGTTTTCAAACATTGATTTCTTGAAGGGAGGAAGGGAGATCATCAACAAGAGAACAAAACAAATCCTCACATGCTGGGGTGGGCCCATTAGAGGAATGCAGGCTCATTAGTCCTGCTAAATATGATACTGAGTGTAAAGTCAAAAAAGCAGAGTGAGGGCTGGAAAACTTGGCAGGACATCAGCCAAGATCCATTATATTCTCTGTCACGTGGCTGAGTAGTGGTGGCACTAATTGAAGGCTGGGCCCTCTTTTTGCTGACAAACACAGGGCCATTTTAATTTCACCTGATTATGTTGCCCTGTTGTAAGAAGTCTGACAAAAACAAGGCTTGTGGAGACTCCTACCAATGAGTCCTTGGCTTCCCAAAAGCTCTCTTGGAAGCTAGAAGGTTTCTTTTAATAAGAGAACTGACCCTTTTTTCATTTCTAAACATCCCAGATAAATTTGCTGCTGTACTGCTACATTTCAGTTAAAGCTGACCAGATTTCTGTAGCTTATCAATCTGTATTTATTGCGTGTGTGAAACTTTAAATATTAAAATTGTAATATTAAAAATGCTGCAATTCCTACCCACCCCCACAAGAAAGTGACTGGGCACCTGAGGGTTGCCAAGGAGTGGGAGTAGATGAAATAAGTGCTGTGGTAGGAAAAGACCATACAATAGTGGAATTGTTTTGGGGCAACTTTTTGTCACACACTTGGATAAGAGCTGTGATTCTTTGCTGCTTTTATCAGCATTATTTGTAATTTCCTCTTATGTTTGCCCTGCTCTTTCTTTGCAGTTCCCTGAGCAGACGCGCTCAGTTGTATAACAAGGAGATGAGTTTTACCTCCTTTTTATCACTGCAAATCTAAAGTGACTCTGCAGAAGTCAAACTGATGTTGGCTAGGGGAGAAATGGTCCCACTAAAAAGCTTTCTGCAGAGAAAAATCCCCTCTGCATTTGTGGAACAAATTAACTACACGAGGCATCCAGTTGGATGCAGCTCTCTGGGGCCAGCGACCAGGGAGATTTAAAAGTCCATTAGGCTAGTGCCTAATTCCTTCTCTGCACAGAGGAAATGTCCGCGCAAGCTGGGCTGTGCCAAGGTCCTGAGTTTCCATCAGGGAAGGGATTTACATCAGCGAGGAAACATTTGGTGATTACAGCTACCAACTGCGTTAATCATCAGCTTGAATTAAAAGTCACTGACGAGCCGCTCTGGGAGCCGTGTGGCTGGGCAGGGGAAAAAAGCCAGAATGAGCATTTCTGGGCAAACTCAGTGTGCCAGTGAGGGGTCATCCTCTCCCTGTCTTGTGCTGACACACTGCACAGAAATGGGGCCCTTTTAGGAGGCAAATCTGCCCTTTTGCTTGTTTTAGGGCACGGCAGAATGGAGGTGCTTTGTTTGAGGAGGGGTGTCAGTGTGTGGGGCCACAGGGATCTTGCTGCTGGATGGCTGCTCCAAACAAAGCTAGTTCTGCCTTGTGTTGTCCAAACGGCTTCTCCGTGGCCAGAAGAAGCTGGGTTTGGAGGCCCAACCTTCTGGAATCCCTTGCCTGGGGATTTCTGGGAAGCAGGAGCAGCCCACTAGTCCCTCGAGCCATCTAGTGGTGCCTTCCTTGGCTATTGAGCAGAACATCTCACTGAAAAAACCATAAACAGCATCTCGTTGATGTGAAAACAGTGATTAGTGCCAGAAGCAGGCCAGCCACAATGAAAGCATCGGTGCTTTTGGTGGGGTTACCAAAGCAACAGAAGTTCTGGCCTGGAAATGGCAGACAAGATGAAGAGGTGGATGCTCATAGGATGCTCAAGGCTAAGCAGATTGGTCTGTAGTGATCTGTTTGGTGCTTTTGTCTTGGTGTTTGCAGCCCTTTGTGGATCCTCACTGAACGAGGCTGGGGTTTAAAGAGCAAAGCTGAACTTTCCGACCCAAAACCTCAAATCCTTTCCTGATGGTTTTTGTGACTGGAAAGCGGAAATAGAGCCTTCAGTGATTCAGAGGAGATTTAATGATCAAAGCTGCAATTAACAGCGTGGTGAGTCATCCCACAGTGCTAAAACGTGCAGGCTGTGCAGGAGATCATGTTGTCATGGCTGGTTTTACTCAAAACGAGGATGTGGGAGCTGCTGTAACTTCCAGCTTCAGAAACAATCTGAGTTCTGCAGAGCTGTGTTCATAGAGCAGAAGGAAAGGCAACAGTCCTGACTCTCCCATTTGTGTATTTTATTTAGTAATTCTGTCTGCAACATCTGAGTTCATCATGGTGCTTTATTACTTTTCGCCTTCTTTCAGAGTGCTCTCGGTAGGAATCTTGATTTTTTTTTAATTTACACTAACAAATTACCCACCAAAACAAATACAGAAGAGCTGATCTTTAGAGTATTATGTTGTTGTTTTTTTTTTTGCTTTCTGCAGCATGCACTAACAATGAAATATTTAACTGAACTTTTCACAGTGTGTGCGTTTTCTCAAATTAAAATTGCAAAAGACATGGAAATGAAGATAAAAGTACCCAACCATGCTGTTTCTCAGAAACCCTCACAAGTAATCTAATATTTCTCTTTAAATCCTCTTGTTTTATTCTGCTCAATACAAAAAAAAAAATTAGATTACTCACAAGTAATCTAATATTTCTCTTTAAATCCTGTTGTTTTATTCTGCTCAATACAAAAAAAATAGTGCTAAATAGAATTTGGTTTTAGTAAAAGAGAAACTTTTTCCTAAAAATATTTAGCCTGTCACACACAAAAGCAACTAAAAGGAAGCAGGAGAATTGGTAACTCTCTACTGGAAAAATGTAACAAAAATTTTGATAATTTGCTACTAGTCTTGCTTTCCCTGTTCCTCAGTTCCTTTCCTAGTGGTAGTGAGGTATTTCACGTTTTATCTTCAATTTCTCATAATGGTTTCGATATTCAAACTCTAACCCATTAGAATGTGATTGCCTGCTTTACAAAAATCATTGCTGTAGCTTTGCTCCTACAGGTTTATTTGTAAAACAAGCTTTTTCATCTTGCCATTTTTGACATCGAGTGCCTCCAGTCAGTGACAGATAGATAAAAATAAATGCCAGCCTTTACAAGAATCCCAAAAGGAACATATAATGTGAAATATAATGCAATCAAATAAATTGGTGCTTTCTTTCCCAGCTTTATCTGAAAAGAGACCTGCTCTGTATGGTGAGAGACAAAACAGGTTATCAGATCTAGCAAATCCTGAAAACAAGCAAATTCAAATATCTTATCATGGATCAAATCCATTGTGGTCACTTCATTCGGTTGACATAACATAGCTACAGAAAATCCTCTTAAATCCTTATATTATTTTGCAAATTCAATTGTTTAGCAAATGAGAAGTAGAATTGCTATCTCTGTGTTTTCAGTGCAGGAGAATGCGTGAGAATTTCTTTATCTACTGCAGTCAAAGAGTTGGCACAGTTTAATGGAGAAATAGAAGAAAGCCCTGTTAAGAAAACATGGATCTTGAACTAAAGGATTTTATGGACTTTTTCTAGAGGTGGCCTAGGAAGGGACAAACATTTGATGTCTAAATTTGGAGGGAGAAGCAGTCCATCTAATAACTGGGCAATGTTTTTAACACAGCTCAGCTTTGCCTTGCAGTGGAGGGAATATTAGCACAAGTGTGGTAAGAACTCCTCCAGAACTTGGATGTGGATTTCCAGTGAGTTCTGACACAATCTGTGGAAGTCTATGGTGCAGTCCGAGATGGTTTCTACCTGCCCATGGGTTCAAAGAGCTGCAGTTGCTCTACTGTGTTAGAGCAATGTCTTGGTCTTGGTGTTGAAAGCCAGAGCAAAATCGTCTCGAGGGAAGGGCTAGACTGTGCAATGATGAAATTCCTACAGGAATTCCCACCTGTCAGTCACTGGTTGGTTGATGGTCTGGGCCAGCACTGCTTTTCTACCTTACAGATCATTTGGCCTCCCCAGTGACACGGTGAAATTCTTATTATTCAGTCCAACAGGGAATCTTGTGAAGTGGAATGACAAAGAACCTCCATAACTCGTAGAAATGAGTCCCACAAGCTCATAATGTAGTTGGTAAAAAAAAAAATATTGTTGCATGAATTTGAAACTTTTCCCTTTTGCCCTTTCTAATTTCATTTTGTATCCCCTACTTTTCTATATCAGAAGAGGAAGTTATAGCAATTAACTGATGATAAAGAATTTGATGAGGGAATATGAGAATCCCCCCCATGTGCCTTTATCTTTTCATGAATCTCTGTCCTGTTCCACCATTCTCTGGTGGAAACCACCTTCTCTAAATTTAGCCATCCCAGACATTCCAAAATCTTGTCATATATTTACTGTGATAACTGTCTTGGCCATTCCCACATCCATGCAAGTGGGGATGGCTTTGCTACCAGATGTAATCATGAGTGGATAACTTTAATCTTGATGAGAACTGAAAGCTTGACATTGAGGAGGAGGATTTTTCAAGGCTCAGGCACTGAAAACAGTGACAAAATTTGGCTCTATTGTACTTACTTTTTATCTGTGTTCAAAAGAGGAAAAATACTTGCATTTTATTATCAGTCCAGCAATCTAAACTGAGAAGGAAGTAATTATACATGAAAGAAATACAGTCTTTTGTAATAACACTTTTAAAGTATCAGTTTCATTCTATCATAATATTTTTATGATTAGATTTACCTTCTAACATTTTAATAACTTTGGTATGAAGTAAGGAAGTCCTTTGTAGCTTATCTCAGAAGCCTGTCTAGGACGTCGCACTTAATGAGGTTTATAATTCAATATGTCCACATCTGCATCTTTAATAATGCCTAACATTTAATCTTCATTGCACCACTTGAATCAAAAGATCTAAAATTAAACCTACTGCAGCTTAATCTAATAATAAACACGCGTGACATTTTGTGCAAAATGCGTGCCTGATCAGCACGGTGCACTCTCACAATTGTATCAGATGGAGAAAAACGGAGTTTAATCAGCCAAAGGTGGATGGTGACATTTAACTCCCGCCAATGCATCTGCTTTGGGAAGCTCTGAGATCCTGCCCCTGGAAGGAAGGGCTGGTTGTTAGATCATCACCAAATTTAGGTCAGAATGCCACTAGTTAGAACAGCACTTACACATACCCTTAACTAGTGGTGGGATTTTAAGACCCTCTAACTCCTCTAACTTTGGTACCTCCAACAGGAGCTGTGGGTCTGTATGGAGTCAGTGGCAAGCTGCTCCTGTTTTCTCTCATAATTCACTGGAGGATGTGAGATCCAGAGGCATCTGGACGTTGTTTGCAATGCAAATCCCACCCCAGCTCCCCCTCGCCCTTGCAAGGTGCTCCAATCCTGCTGGGACCACGTTTTCCAGCTCTCAGGTGGGAATGGGAATCTCTCTGGGTCACAGGAACAGTCTTGCAGCCACAGTCATGGCATTTGGTGGGGTTTGGTGCCACAGCAGTAGGGTTGTGTTCTTCCACTGAAGAATGAGGGACTGCATATGGGATGAAGATGTTTTTTTTGTGGCCAGAAGGAACTGTGGATGGGAAGGTCTCCCCGAATTAATGAGGCTTTGCACACGGAGCCAGAGCAGAGGCCAATTTCTGCAGAGCTTTTTGTGGGCTCAGGGCTTTGCATGGGACCTGTGGTTTGCTCTTGTTTCTTCTCAAGTAAATATTGCTCTGGATTCAGGTGCTGTGCTTTGAGGGCTACGACATCTCTGCCTTGTGACACAGACATTTATCTCTGCTGAAAGTGAGACAAACAAGCTGGAAAGACAATATAACATGCAGAGACAACATTTTGGAGAACAGGCAGTGTTAGAATTGCCTAGAACCTGTTCAGGTGAAATGATGAATCTGTGAAAGCTGAGCCCAGGTATTTAATGGGAAGTTAAAACTTCTCATTTATCCTCTCATTTATTCTTAGGTCGTAATCACTGTTTAAATTCATTACAGGTGCAAAAATTAGCAGTGTCTGTAAAAGATTGGAACTTATATTAGACATTGATTTAAGATCTGTCCCTGTATTTAAGGGGCTCTGGTTGTGGAACTGTAGAGCAGTCAAAGTCTTTTTTTTTTAAATGTATTTTGAGGCTGGAATGGTGAGCAACAGTGTAGCTGCTTCACCTGAGACACCTGTGTGACAATCACAGGAGGTGCCCATGACAAATAAAAAGGCAGCTCTTCACCAAGATCTGATCAGGAGAGTTTGGAATCAGCTGGGTCAGGATAAGATGCCTTGGAGGAGAAGAAAGGCTGAGGCAAGCTCTGCTGGGGTATAGAGTCCCCTGCTGAAGCCTCACAGCCCAACTGGGCTCCATCTGTCTTGAATTAAACAAGGGATGATCAAAGCCTACAAATCTCCCTGATCTCTATCAGCCTGGAAAACTGAAGGTAAAATTCTCAGTGTCTTTCTGTTCCTTTGAAGTCAATAGTGAGCTCTGTGCAGTGTTTGGGGACACAAATGCCATTTGGGCAGCTGCAGGTTTACAATAATTTTGATATAATGTTTATGTAAGGGGAGGGAGGAAAGCTGCATCTTGAAATGATAACTTTGCAGCTGTGGGTCCCCTCTCCTCCCCTAGACTGGTTTTATCTTTGGGATTTGCTTTGTCTTATGGTGATGCTTGAGGCACAATTACATCTAGTGAGTCAGGAGAAACCATTGTCTTAGTTTTCCTTCAGCTATAAATCACAAACTATTCCATTTTTGTACAACCATTTCCCCTCCTGCCTTCCTTGCATACTAGTGAGGTGAGCTGGAGACTCACTTGATGAAAACATCCTGAACTAAACCAGCTGGAAACAGAGAGTATAACAAGCCAGGCTGCTGTCAGCCCTCATCTGTTTGTGTTTGATGGGTATCTGATGGTGATTGAAAGGCTGACACTCAGAGTTACCCACCTTGAGGCCAACCTTGAAATCGTGTCACGTTTGGCTACTCGATAGCATCTGAAGCATAATGTTAGATCTAGAGCACACACAGTGAAAAAAAATACAAAGTAGAAAGCTGGCATCTTGCTACACTGCACAGCAAAGGAAAAGCAACATGGAAAGAATCTGACAGACCTGCAAGGAAATGGAAATGCTGCAAGGCAGAAGAGGAGCAGGTCTGTGTGCATTAGCAGCTCTGAGCAGGATGGAGCAGTGACTTCCCCAGAGTCCAGGCTGGCTTCATGTCCAGCTGCTGTGGCAAAATAGTGTCCCTCCTGAGCAGGGAGGAGCTTTGCCTGTGTGCAGCTCAGGAGGGCTGAAATCAGAGCAGTTCCTGGAGGTAACAGGCTCTTCTTTGCTGGGGAGTGGGTTAGGGTTGGGGAGGGGATAGAGAGTGTGCTGGTTAGTCATGTGTAGAATGCTCATGTAGGACACGTGAGCAAGGAAAACAAAATAAATTTTGATTATGTTGAATAAAGTCAGGAGAAAGTGACAGGTCTGCCACAGAGGAGAGAGCATTGATTGTTTTCATTCCAGTTTCTGTTTTCTGACTGACAGCCACTAATAATAGCTCTGAGGCCAAAAGATACAGACCTTCAAATCATACCTCCCTGAAAAGAAGGGAGGGGTGCTTTCAGGGCTTGTGTGACTGAGGCTGACAGCAACGAGCCGTGACAATGAGCTGCAGAAGGGAGAGTTAGCAAAGTCAGTGCACCTGCTGAAAAGACTGATGGTTCAGCACAGACACCAGGAATGGCAAGAGAGGAGTGGTGTGTGAATAGCTCTCACTTTATCTGCACTGGAAATGCAGAAAGGAGCTCCCTTGTGTTGCCATAGGTGTAAGAGGGGACCCGTGGGGATTCCACAGAACATGGCTTGACTCTGGGTCAGTGTGCTGTGTTTGATGCAGGGCTGTCTTTGAGATGCTCTCAATATAGCATGATGAAAAGATAGCGTGCTGCTATCACAAAAAGATGCATCAAAGAGGCCTAAGCACAGGCCCTGCTAGGAAATAAAGGGCTTTGTAAAATAGAAGTTGCAGCTGATGTCGAACTGGTTTGCTTTTTCAAGAGATTTTAACATCATTGCTGTATTAGATTCTCTGGTGGGTTTCTCACGAGGTGCTGAGGCCAGTCTCCTCTGGTATGTAATCCATAACATACCAGTGGTGCTTTCCAATGCCCTTCTGAAAGGGAAGGATTTTTCCCTTAAATGGAAGATCCATAGAAATCCACTGTGATCACTGATGAATACTTTCTATACGGGCAGCCTTTCTCTCTTGGTGTCTGTTTGAGATTTCTTGGATTTTTTTAGGAAGCAAAGCTCCTCTCAGCTTCCTGACTGAGAGAGGGTGGTTGTGTTTTCACCTGCACAGTTCCTCCTTTGGAAGAGAGGAAGAGAGGCTGCACACAGCTGGGCAGGGCTCTCTGCCTGAGCTGTGCCCCAGGAGATCAGTGTTTGCCATTGGACACGCTGGGCTAGCCACATGCTAGGGGAGCAGCTGGGGCTGCAGGGAGGGGAGCTTTAATAAGCAATTGGATGAGGATAGCTTTAGAGGGCAAAGGAGGACTTGCCCTTCATCCTGCCTGTCCCTGGAGTTCAGTGCTAGGCTGAGCCTCAAACGTGACCTTCAACTCCTTGGTGCCACAGGGGAGGGATGGAAAGGTGAGGCTGGGAATTCTGCTGTGTTCTTGCTATTGCAGTGAAGTGTTAATGCCAACCCAAAGCCCTGGCAGCTTCAGGGCTGCCAGAGGCACTCTGTGCCTGTCATTGCCTAAGTGGCAGGGCTGGATGGCTCCCCAAGCCCCACCTCTCTGCCAGGTGAGTGTGACACCCCAGCACATTTGCACACAACAAACCTCCCACCCCGCAGCTCCCTGGCTGCTTGTCCCCACCAAAACTGCGTGGTGTTTTTAGCTAATAGGTGCAGAAAAAGGAACGAGGGATGGAAGGTTCCCAATGGCTGTCAGTAAATTTATTTTGCAGTTAACAGCCTTTGTAATGCACAGCCTAACTTTATCTCATTTCACTGTGGGTGTGCTGGAATAATTGCTCAAGTACTTTGTTAAAAAGAAAAGCTCTCCACATTTCCATTAACTCCCGGCATGGTGTCTGTCTCACTTGGCTGCACTAGGTACCATTTACAGTTCAATTTCACAGTCTTGATGGACTGAAACACATAAACCTGCTTTCTCTCCACTCCACTACTCACATGCCTTAATAAACAGAGAGATTCTTAAGGTCTGTTACTTTTATTTTTCCTTTGCAAGTCTATTTTTATGAATTAAATCTTGAGCTCTTTTTTCCTTGTGAAAACCGAACTGGCAGAGGAATAAATACAGTGTTATCTTATTCAGTAGGGTGTAATAAGCTACTATTTTAGGGTAGCAAGCCAAGCATACTGAAGTTGTTGCAAACTAAAAGGACAAAAAAAAAAAATCCAGCAACAAAGAATAGCATTGTATGATGTCAATCTACAGTATGCATGTGTTTATATAATCACATTGGAATTCACTTTGAACTTTAGCCTGGAAAATTTACTTAGTGGGGGGAAGGATTTGAGTATCTAAGCACCAAAATAGCTAAGACAAAGTAGTAAAACTGTGTGGTTGGCTGTGGAGCAGAACCACGTGAAAATGCAAAGAATCCCTTTTGTGATGGGGAGAGACAAGTAAGCCACTTGATCATTTTGGTATGAGATAAGTACACAAGCCACAGGAAATGCTGTGTTGCTCACATTCTTCTCTTATTGTTTTTCCAAGGGTGGTTAATTTTTGCCTTTTTAAGGAACTTTTTTTGGACATGACTTGTTCTTGCTCTGGTTTCATAATCTGTGTTCTCTGTGGAAAAGGAAAGGACAGTCACAGCTCCCAAACAGGGGTGAGAGGTCAGAGCTCTGACCACACTGCCCTTTCTCCTGTGGCTCTTTTTCTGGTGAAGCAAGAAGAAGAAAACAAACCCAAACCCATATTTGACCTACCACAGCTTCTGTTAGCCCTCATTCACACTGGATGGGGGCAGTTGCCTAGTCCTAGGTTCAGTACAGCTACCCACAAAAATCCTTCTCTCTGCAGGGTCTGTCCCACCTGCCCTTTATAAAACTGGATGTAGCTGCTTTCTCTGCCAAGGGCATGTGAGAGAAGCATTCTGATGTCTTAACCATGTTTTAAAAAGTGTTCAATACTCAGCAACTTTTTTTTGGGGAGTTACTTTGGCAGGAATTACAAAAGACCTTAACGTGCTGGTTGGTAAGTCATTTAGAAAATTCTCTTGCTTTTGCTGATGACATGGAAGCAGACCCTGCTTCAGAGCCTCCCCCAGAAATGTTTGATAAAATGGAATGCACAGTTTTGCATGTTGCCTTTGTTTTTTTCCTGTACTATGGCACATCCTGTGACAGGGGTATGGCCACATCTTGGATCATACATGGCCTATTCTTCATTTGTGTTCAAGGAAAATCTTACTGTGAACAACACTAATCCAGCCTGCAGAAGGTATTGGTTATGGGCTGCTGGTATTTTCATCTCTTTCTGCAGAGCAACACAGAATTAAATTCTTAGGATTTAATCACTAGTGTCAGAACAGCTTTGCAGCCTGCCTCTCCCTTTAAAAGTTGCCTTTTCAATGTTCTTTTGAGAAAAGACAATGTTTGGGATCGCACTTTCTGCTTAGACATTAAAAAACATGTGGGGTTTTTTTTCCACAGTAAATGCCACCTGTCCTAAAAGGCAATTGGATTATTTCTGTGATAAACCACCTGTGCTGTGTAAGGGCACCATGACTCATCTGCAGACCTAGCTATTGCAATAATAAAGCTTTTTCTAGTTGGTAGTTAAGATAATTTAATTACTTTATTTGAGCTGGAAGACATAAGCACGTAGAAACTTCCTCTAAGTGACTCACAGACTGTTTGGAAATTCACCACGACAGCCAGCATTTGCTTTTAAGTTTACTCTCCCCCCTATTTTATTTGGCTTTAGCTAGAGCTGTGAGGATGTGTGGGCCCAGGGCAGCCCTTTGCATCTTTCTTGTGGTGGGGATCTAGGAGAGAGACAAAGCAGGGTGAGATTTGTGTCCCAAATCACACAGCCTGCAACAGCAGGTTCCCTGTGCTCCTCCTGGGCTTTGCAGAGACCTGCAGGAGTGGCTGAGCATTTCTGACCCTGGTGGGCTTTAGCTCAAATCCCATTTCTATGACACTGCATTTAATTTTATACACTGGAAAGCTCAAGACAGATGTTGCTTGGCTGGTTGCTTACCTCTGTGCTCCACTAATTTGGAAGTGAAGCATGTCTGTTAACTCAATGCAACAACAGAAATTAAATAGGAAATCTCTCTGTGTCATCAGACCCTGTTATTCCATGTAATTCACAATTCTATGATCCTACCACTCTGTCATTAGACCCTGTTATTCCATGTAATTCACAATTCTATGATCCTACCACTCTCTGTCATTAGACCCTGTTATTCCATGTATTTCATTGCCATTTACCTGAAGCAATTTCTGCAGTCAATGAGTTTTCTTCATTTGCTTCCCTCCAGGCTGCTGACTTGTTTCAGACATGAATTTTGCAAGAAAACCCACCTTTAACCTCATAGATCTTGCAATATTCTTGATGCATTTGCAGTCAATAGCAACTTAATCCTCTCTTTCCAGTGTCTTTGTGATTCTTGTTCTCCACTTGGGGCCCTCAGAGCCTGCAGGGTTTTGGGATACCTGAACTTAGAACCATATATTTTGTTGTCCTCTAATAATTCCTGGGCTGAGTTTTATGGTCTTTCATCCACTTTTGCTCAGGATTTATGAAATGAATTTAACAGGTTCAGTTGGTTCCTGCAGACTTTTCCAAGACCTCTGTTGAAATACTATGTTGGTGTGTTTTTTCTGAGTCCTGCCCTAAACCCAGCCTGTTTATATGTTGCTATTTTTTTCACCTTCCCCTCGATTCCTCTTATTTCTCTTCATTGTTTACTTTGTTTTTATTTACATTCTTGAGGAATTGTTTGTACAGTTCTTTAGCTGTGGATTCCCTACCTGCTTGCAGCATGTGTTTCCAATGCCATTTTTAAATAGTTTTTCTCTTTGAACTTTTCAAAACCGTGACCCATTTGACTCCTTAGTCTAAAAAAACCAACCAGTAAGCCCAAGAAAGACAACAACAAACCCTGCACCTGCTCTCTTCTATTTGAACCAGGAAGTTTTTCCAGGGTTCTTCCATCTGCTGTGCTCTGGGTTCTTCAGAACAATCTTTCTATTCTTATTTTTCCTGCTCAATTTGAGCTGTTTTTGCAACCAGCCTCTTCACCTCAATCTCCCCACCCTTCTCCTGCTCATGTGCATAAACCGATGTTCATAGGGAGCCCCCAAAATCCTGACTTAGTGACTGATCAAAAACCATGTCAGAACAAATAAAAGAGTTGATAAAAGTAAAGATTAACAATGGACACAAAGCAAAGTTTCACTGTGCCCTTCTGCTAAGAGTGCCTCTGAAAGCATCCTTAGGAAAATGATTTTTTTCCCCTCTGTCTTTTTTATCAGACCGCCTGGGTTTTGCTGGCTTTCTGCCATCTGACAAGGATGACAGGAAACAATAGGACCTGTGTGTAATAGCCTGTGTTTCTGCTCTAGATTCCTTGCCAAAATAGCTACACTTAGCACTTGCACAGCTCTTTTCATCTTCAAAGCCTTTCACAGATCCGATGTAAACAGCCAGAGTTCCACTGATTCTGGTGGCAAAGAGCTTAGCAGCCTTCAGAAAAGGATTATNGATTTTAATCCAAATTAAAGGTTCAGCCTCCAGGATTCAGGAGTTTTGAATCCCTCATCAAAAAAAAAAAAAAAAATTAAATTAAATCCCATCAGAGCATCCAAAATAACTTTAGCAAGAGGATACTTGGGATAAAAAAATGTGAATTTTAACCTCACTTTACAGATTTATATATTATATATATAAAATATATCTTAAATATGTTGCTATATTTAACTTGGGGTGCACTTAAGAGGTCAAGCCCTGCTTCTTCCCCCAGCTCCTTTGCAGAACCAGGTCTATCTAGCCTGGGATCATATTTATTTAGTGTTTTTGTCAGTTATGTTCTGCTTTTACCTGTTTAGAGACTGATACCCAGTTTGCCTCATAGTCAGGTGACTCTGCTTCTATAGAGAAAATTAAACCTGTTGTTTCCAACTTTCCCTGTAATTTGTGTTTGTCTATACCTCTTGTGATTCCTGTTGATTGTCTCTGAACCATCTCTAAATTTTCTGCATTTTTCTTAGCGAGATGCTCAAATGCAGTTGCAATATCCCAGCTGAGATCTCTCAGCTGTGTGTGGAGCAGAATCCTTCTCCCAAACCTTGCACGTGACACATCTGTCCGTGCCTCCCCGAGCAGGACATCCTTGTGTGTGCAGTGTGATGGTGGCCATTCAGGTGGTCTGTAATGAACTCATTTCTGCAGTGATTTTGCTGAACCAGTGACCCCTGACTCATGTTTTTGTTTGATTTCTATTTGTGTCTTTACTGAATTTTATCATGTTGATGTCAGACCATTACCTTATGAAGAGCTGCCCATTTGTAATATGAANAATTTGAGCTGTTTTTGCAACCAGCCTCTTCACCTCAATCTCCCCACCCTTCTCCTGCTCATGTGCATAAACCGATGTTCATAGGGAGCCCCCAAAATCCTGACTTAGTGACTGATCAAAAACCATGTCAGAACAAATAAAAGAGTTGATACAAGTAAGGATTAACAATGGACACAAAGCAAAGTTTCACTGTGCCCTTCTGCTAAGAGTGCCTCTGAAAGCATCCTTAGGAAAATGATTTTTTTCCCCTCTGTCTTTTTTATCAGACCGCCTGGGTTTTGCTGGCTTTCTGCCATCTGACAAGGATGACAGGAAACAATAGGACCTGTGTGTAATAGCCTGTGTTTCTGCTCTAGATTCCTTGCCAAAATAGCTACACTTAGCACTTGCACAGCTCTTTTCATCTTCAAAGCCTTTCACAGATCCGATGTAAACAGCCAGAGTTCCACTGATTCTGGTGGCAAAGAGCTTAGCAGCCTTCAGAAAAGGATTATGCATTTGCATGGCAAGTAGGAACGTCATCTGCTGCTCTGCTAGCTCCAATTCTATAAAGGTATCAAGCTTCAAGCTAGAAAGCATTATTAGCTGAATGAGGTTTAGTAACTTTCCTTGTGATCAGCATGCATATTCCTGGCTGTAGTCTCATTGGATGAATCCAGGATTGATTATTGAATCCATCCTTTAATGTGTTTACAAGATATGCAATTGCTGAGAGCAACAGTATTTTTGAGTGCAATTGATTTTGATGTTTTATCAAGCCATGTTACCTGTATGTCCTGATGCTTATGCCACATGTGTGCAGGTATTGCCTTGGCAGGGATTTTTTCAGTGTAATAATATCCTTGAGATTTACTTTGTGATGCTTCAGAGTATTTAACAAATAAGACACTTTCACTAGTACATCCTATGCTATAGATAGTGAATCCTAAAGATCTATTTATATACATAAGAATATAAAATTTATAAATTTTACTATAAGAATTAATAGAATCAATAAAATTATAATTTAATATATTATATATATAAAATATATCTTAAATATGTTGCTATATTTAACTTGGGGTGCACTTAAGAGGTCAAGCCCTGCTTCTTCCCCCAGCTCCTTTGCAGAACCAGGTCTATCTAGCCTGGGATCATATTTATTTAGTGTTTTTGTCAGTTATGTTCTGCTTTTACCTGTTTAGAGACTGATACCCAGTTTGCCTCATAGTCAGGTGACTCTGCTTCTATAGAGAAAATTAAACCTGTTGTTTCCAACTTTCCCTGTAATTTGTGTTTGTCTATACCTCTTGTGATTCCTGTTGATTGTCTCTGAACCATCTCTAAATTTTCTGCATTTTTCTTAGCGAGATGCTCAAATGCAGTTGCAATATCCCAGCTGAGATCTCTCAGCTGTGTGTGGAGCAGAATCCTTCTCCCAAACCTTGCACGTGACACATCTGTCCGTGCCTCCCCGAGCAGGACATCCTTGTGTGTGCAGTGTGATGGTGGCCATTCAGGTGGTCTGTAATGAACTCATTTCTGCAGTGATTTTGCTGAACCAGTGACCCCTGACTCATGTTTTTGTTTGATTTCTATTTGTGTCTTTACTGAATTTTATCATGTTGATGTCAGACCATTACCTTATGAAGAGCTGCCCATTTGTAATATGAATTTTTTAGCAGCAGAACAAGCTCTCCCTGTTGTGGAAATAAGAGTTTCTCCTCAAAACCTGTTTGGGAAGGGATGGATAAGGTGGGGTGAAATTGTTCCAGTGGTTGGAATTGCTTTTCCAACTGCCCTGTTGGAACTGCTCTTCCAACTTTGTCAGGCGCTACAAAAGCAAAAGCTTGGGCTTGGTCAGAAAGGTTTTGTGGCATGGACATACTGAGATGAAAAATATTAGCAGTGACTCTGAAAAGAGGGCTCCTGCTACATCTGTCCTTTACTTGGCTTTCTGTCAATCTGGACACCAGATTCTTGAACCCAATCCTCCTGTGAATGTCCAGTCTCCTCCCAGAGCCCTGGCTGGTAAATGTAGATGTGTGAGTGTTTTATTTTTGCATGTGGGAAAATAAGTATGGGTTAAGGTGCATTGTGCTCTCTGCTCTGGGAACACCATGCAGCAAAGCCAGGATTTTAAACCACTCTTTCAAAGTTATGAGCTGGTGCTTCAGCACAAGACTGTTCCTCCCACCTGAAGAGAAATAACCTCTACAACCTCTGGAATATGAAAGATGGTGAATTGAATTAAGCACTCATCTTTTCCAGTGACTCATCTGCTTTTTAGTGTCAGTGGATGGACAATGCTGTCCTTTCTCTGTGAAGAAGCAGTTTAGAGTCATTCCCTTTTAATTTGCCACCAGTGAGTTCTGCAGGTCTCTAACCAAAGTCTCCTTCGGAGGCCAATCCAGCAAACCTGACCTGGCTGCAGCATCCCCTGTCCTGCCCCTGGAGAGCACTGCCACTGCTACTGCTGTCCTTCATCTGGGGCAGACCAGACCAGGCAGGAAGAGCAGCTGAAATGTCTTTAGCTGTCTGTGTAGGCATCGTTCCTGCTGCTGGGAGGAGGAGGAGGTAACAGGCCTGCATCAAAGGAAGAAGTCCTGAGAAACATCGCTGTGAGCACAAGCCTGTTAGAGCCTTTTTTGTGAACATGTTGTTTGCAATCAGGTATTTCACTGCTGCCCTGAAAACACAGAGAGCAGAAGGATTCAGAATTAATCCCATCCTCTCCTCTGCAATGAATATTCCTCTGTTTTCAGCTGTACATCTCCCTTCTGAAGTAATAGCTGAGGACTTTATTCCTTCTGCATCCATCAGGATTCTTCTTCAGTCTGTCATTCTCTGCTCTTAAATATCTGACACTGACTTTCTGCTGCCTGGTTCTTGTATCCCTCATAAAATCCTTCATAAAATCAGACTCTTGTCTCCCAATCCTTTTTGATTATTTCCTGCTGCCTGTCCAGTGCTTTCTTTTCTCATAATTTCTTTACTGCTTTCAGCTATCTGTTCTCTACACAGGCCAGTACCATTTACCTGAATCCTCAGGTAGCTTTGAATATTACTTTTCCTCCCTTTCATTTTCATTTAAATGTACTGTATTCCCACAAAGCCCCAAACTGCCATAACAATGATTTCCTGGTGAGGCTGAGGGAGATGCTTGCAAATACTTTCAAACTGCTGCATTCCTCATTCCTAGCATCCCTCCCTTCTGGTAGTCATGAGCAGCCAGCAAGACAAACATGGGCTGTGAATAACCTTCCTTTCTGCCCTGGACACCTCTCTGGAGTGAAATCCCCTGTCTGCACTCAGCTTTGATTTCCACGTGATGCATTTGCTGCTGCACTTCCCTCCAGGATGCTGCCAAAGGGGGTCCTAGATCTGTTTTAGGAAGCTGTTGTGATGGGTGTGTTGTTTTCCTGCTTCTGCCAGCACAGGTGTCACTCACTGCTGTCCTTGGGCCGTCCCTGCTGTCCCTGCCCTGTGGGGCAGCAGCTTCTGGGTGCCTCTCTCAGGCTGTGTCCCCAAGCCCAACCTCTGTGGCTGCTCTTGCAAACTTCACTGGTGAATCTGTCCTGGCACCAGGGGAAGTTGCTACTGTGAAAAGGCTGGTCAGGGAGACAAGGATGAAAACATGCTAATATTTAATATTTAAACCTGCAGTATATATAAATATATAGTATAATATATTATAATATATATATTATAATTTTTATATAGTATATTATATATACTATATAATATAATATAGTATATTTAAACTTGCAGCTAAAACAGCCCAGCTTTGCTGGTCCTGCCAAGCTCTGCCTTTGTGCAGTGGGGAACCATTGGGGTGAACCAATGCTGTAATCTGCACTTAATTCTCATCTGCAAGATACAAACCTGATAAAAATAGCAGCCCCTCAGACCCTGCTGGACGTATAAAGAAATGCACTGTGGTGTATTTGGGATTAAATCCTTTCATAGCAGTAGTTCTTCCATTACAGCACAAAGCATTTTGCTTTATATTGGAATGTGTCCAGAAAGATTGTTTAGTAGAATAGATTAGGAACTTTAATGCTACTTTAAATATTTAGATTCTCATGCAGTATCCCAGATCCAGGCTCGTAAGGGAACAAAGAACCTCCTTCCAGATTCAGAGTACTAGGATATTGATTGCAGGACTCCAGGTGCATGGAAATAATGCAATATACCACAAATATATCAGATGTTGTATCAGCTGGGTAATTTTTTATTCCTTTTGTGAAAATGCATCTGTTTTGATGCAGATATTGCTGTCCAATGCAAGACCAAAGTGAGTAATATCTTTGTGCCTCCTGGGAGTAATATCTAAATACTGTAGATAAATTTTTTTTCTTCTTTTGAGCCTATTAGCTTTCATTCTATCTGGAGCAGTATTATTTTGTGCATCTGTCACTGATAGTGATGTGCTGGGGGGAAGGGTGAGCATAATCATTTAGTTATGAGACACTGAACAAAACAAATGATCTTTTCACAGATTCACAGTATTTAAGTCCAGAAGGGATTGTTGCATTTAGCCTGACCTTCTCTGCATCACATCTTTATAAAGCCAGAGCTGTCTAATAATTTTTGAGGCCCATGTTGCATACAATTATCAGTCTCCTGGATAAATACCAGCTGTTGGGATCCTTCCAGCTATGCCTTTTCCTGAAAAGCCTTCTATATAATAAAAGGGGACTGATGATGCTATTTTTGAAAAAAAACTGTGCTACAGGGAGCCAGGAATGTAGGAAGGAGCTTCAGGTCCAGGAGGAATGAGGGTTTCTGGCACAACTCTGGAAGCAGTGAGAATGGGAGTTGAAATGAGAGGATTCCCCGGTCTGGCAGCCAGCTTCTTCCACTTCAGAGTGGGAGAATCAAGGGAAGATCAGACAGCAGTGCCCCAGAACAGGAGACTTTCCCTCAGTTTGCAGCAGGTGTTGACAGTGTCCAAGAGGAAGGATGCTGTGTGTAAAGGAGCAGGAACATTCCTCCCTATGACAGCAAAAGGAGCCTACCTTTTTTCTTGTTCTTTTTTTGTTCTTGTGCATGTTGTTTCAATAGTAAGCAGCTTGCCCACAGCAAGCAGCAGCCATGTGATGGGTTTCTGATGGGTTTTCTAATCACCAAGGGTCCTGCAGTGACTGGGTTTGTAGGGTTTCTGTTTGTGCCAATGATGGTTAGTGCTGCCAGTGGCTGCAGTGAGGAGCTGTATTTTGGTTATGCTGTGCTTTACTCAGAGCCCTGTGAGCTCCACACACAGGTACTGGAGCTCTCCAAATGCTCTCAAATGCTTTTCTGACAGCTGCCTGTGTGGGTTCAGCCACAGCAGCACAGCCCTATCAGACACATCAGCCAATCCTGGTTATGGCTGCAGTTCCAGAAGTGGGATGGCAGCAGGAATGAACCTCCCTGTCCACTCTGTACAGAGCATGGACTGGGTCAGCAGCTGCACTGGGGGCACCTCTCATTTCTGAGTGCTGTTTCCCTAGAAAAATGAGCACAAAGTGATTTTTATCCTGTGTTTTTTGTGTGTGCCTGCAAGGCTGTAACAAGCTTTCTTGAGAAGATTGCCTCTCTCCCTTTCTTCTGTGGGTGACTCAACACACACCAGATGGGACCCCAGGTGTGGCTGCCCTTCTGCAGGACAGCAATTGAGAGTTCTGATGTTTCTCTCCTCCAGTCTTCTTTCTCTTTTTTTTTTTTTTTTGGTAATTAATTCTGTATTTGGTTTGGGTTCTTGTCACTTCTGAGTGAAAAGCTTTCAACCTGGTCTTGAATCTCTCTCTGGGAAAAAGGTACTCAGGAGAAAAATAACTTCCTTCTCATTTTGACACAGCCTTCTATACAGCCTGAGTATCAGGAAAGCCATTTATAGAGCATGTACAGTAATTGCATGCTTAATATTTCATCAGCTGTGTTAAGAGTAATGTCACTAAAACCAGGTATAGATTTAAAAGGATCTCTTTTGATTAAAAGTGACTTTAGAGCTTCTTGTGTATAATAATAGCAGCAGGATATAGTCTCATGGATGTTGCTACGGGGTTCTGAATTTAATAATTCAACAGACATAGATGCACAGAGAGATTTGCATTGAGATTTTTGGACAAAGCACATGCTCCTGTTTGGCAGTGAGCCTCTAATTACACCAAGATTAGACTGGTGTGAAGTGGATTGCTGCAGCCTGAGCCACACTGCTCTGCCACAGCCAGGAGATTGCAATATTTTCGGGTGGTGCAAAACCCCATGCTTTCATTGCCATGCTCCAGTTGGCAGCTGTAGGAAAGGAAGATCAGAATCCAGAGTGGTTTTCTACCAGATTTCCTTTGGCCTCTCGTGGTAGGATGTCATGAAATGTTTGGACTTGAGGCAGAAATGTTTCCTTTGAAACAGGGCTTCAATTCACTGGAATTCTACTGCACCGTCTCAGCTACTGAGAACAAAGATCTGCTGTCAGTGGGGCAGAAACCCTTCAAACATGGAACATAATAGAAGGAATTTATTGGATGTGTCTTAATAATAAATCTCTTGAACTTTGCTCTTGTCTGAGAAATGAGAGAATTTTTGTAAGAAGATCTTTTAAGTGGTAAAGAGGAATTCCTCAACAGCAAGTGTCAGTGGTCTTCTTCAGAGACACCCTTGTTATTTGTAATTTCTTTTCATTATTAAGCTAATAATTTTGCTAATTATTGGTAATGGATCCACTGGGTCTTTTGACCAACAATGAGGAAAAAGAAAATTAATGCCTGTGTTTCACTGATGATAACTCGGAAAAAGAGTGAAATTTATTATCTGAGCAGGTTTCACAGGTGTCCTCTTCCAGCTTGACCATGTGTGCATTTTGAGTTGTGCAGCCTGAATTTCCACCAGCAACCAGAACTCATTTCTGTAGGCACAACTCATTTCTGTAGGCCAAAGTGCTGGACTGCTGTGTTAGAAGGTGAAGACATCTTAAGAAATTTGGGAGGTGTTACCAAACTGTGATGGACACCTGTCAGAGGAGCACTTTGTTTTGCACCACTGGAACTGGGGTCTATCAGTGCCTTAAATTAAATATATATATATATGTATGTATACACACATATATACAAAAAATATATGGTTCTTTCAAGGTTAGGAATGGAGAAATTATTGCATGGAGAATGTCCTGCCCTCAAAATGTGCACACCAAGTGTGGCAAACCATTGCTCATTTTCTGTCTGGATCAACCACTTGGAATGGTGATGTCAGGCATGCACAGCCACTGTACATCTGCTCTAACTTCTATAGGTGAGGAAGATTTATGCATCTGACTACAATGAAACTCAGCTTTGGTGCTTATTTATGATTTGAACTGTAATTAGCTCTTTTATAAATGCTATCCTCCATGTAGAGTGAGAAACACATCACTCTGGTACTTCTGGCCCTACTAATTCTGTTGGGGTGAGAGCAAATACACTGCAGATTCCTTTGAAGCTTCTGTTTTTCCTCCACCCTGCTTGTGGGGCAGTGATTTCATGGGCAGCACTCACACAGCAAAGCCAGAGGGGTGTGGCAGAAGTGAATTCCCAGGTGCCAGTGAGATGACAGCTGTATTTCTGGGTGTGGAATTAACTTAAACCAGCCTTGTGCTTTCCTGCAGGAATGAACCCTCCTCCCTTCCCCCTACGTGTGTCAGTGATCTGTTCCTCTTCAGCTGGGTGGAACTACCCCTTTCCTGTTTTTCATTTGTACTGGTCTAAACACCTTCAGTTGACTATGGCAGCTCTTTCTACTGGGCATTACACACAAACTGTTGGAGATCTGGGGGGTTGTGTCAGGTAGTTGATAAGTCCAGATGCATTTTTAAAATTAATACCTGCTTTCATAGTATTTCAATGCAATGGATATAAACAGATACACCCTAGACAATGAAGTAGAGTCGGGTTTGAAGTGTTTGCTTTCTCATTTGAAGTTGGCAGAAAACTCATTGAAAGACCAATTAAAAAGAGACAAACAGTCATGGCTAATTCCATCCTTGGAGAATATTTATTTAATGAAGCTCTTACAGGAGTTCTAGTTTTTAGTTCAATGCAAGGAAGCCAAACCATCATAATGATATTAACTGATGTAGTTACTTAACTCAGCCTAATGCTATCTTTGCATTGTAAAAAATCAGTGCTGGTTCTTGGTTCTGCAACAGAGTCTTAATGAACACAAATCAATTGCTATTATTGCTGATCTGGAGATTGCTTTCTCCAACAGTAAGATTTTCTGATCTTTTAGTGACCAGTTGTTTAATTGCAATCTCCATCTTGTCATCTGCCTTTTAGCACTGATTTTAGTACCTGTGTTTAAAGGAGAAACAAATCACAAGAACCCTCAATAATAAATGGCATTGCCTTTTTTTGTGTGTAGCATCAGTATGGTAGCTTCATCCTAGGCTTTCCTGGAATTTCAGCAAATGCTCCATTTAATGAGGGGATGAGTTTCTGTTTAAATGCTCCAAAGGATTTGGCTTCCAGCTCTGGGAGTTTTCCAAGTGTAAACTGTTGATCACTCTTTCAGGCTCTGCTTGAGGTATTGGCTCCTCAAATCTAATTACATCTCTTTGTGATAGAACTGCCTGATGTGCTGATTTCAATAGTTTGCATCTGCTCTATAGGACCAATGTATTTCCCTATGGCTAATTTGGTCAAGAAATCCTGAATAGTGGATTTAGTGGATCTAGGATCACTAAAGAGTCTTCTTTCCTTTGAATAAATCACTTTCTAGTAATCTTTGTAAAGGTTAAGTGTGTCAGTACTTCCTGTTTCATAAAGCATTGTTTCAACTCATTTTCTTGCTGCTGCTGTTGTCCTCTAATATTCCCTAAATTCTCCCTACCTTCCTGAATCCATGAGAAGATCCCATAGAGCAGTGATCTGGGGTTTTTTATCTTTTTTTTTTCTTTTTCTCTCTAGCCATACCATGCAACCTTGCAAGTTTCCTCACCAGCTACATCTGTCACTCCCTGTGGGTTGACTTGCACCTTCTGCCTTGTTTTGCTTCTGCCTTCAAACACCCCTTTGAGTTTTAATTTTTGTTTTTCCTGAGAGTATCCAGAAGCCCTGTGAACTGGCTCAGTAAAAGTCAGCAAACCTGACTTTGGATGCTGTCTTGATGTGTGGAATTCTGTGTGCTTTGCCAGGCAGGATTGGGCTCAGTCACATCTGCAGCGTTTGTGTGACTGTGGCAAAAGGGAGGTTTTGGGGATTTTCATGAGAGTACTCAAGGCATAGGGAAAAAGAAATGTTTAAATCCTGCCCACACAAGGCCAGACTCAGGACTGGCACTGAGCAGTTAGGAGAGACACATTGCTCTTAGAAATCATGAAATCCATGTGCAGTGGCAGCCACAGGACCCGGGGTGTCCTCAGGAAGGGTGCTGAGAGCCAAGCTTTGGGACTTGTTTTACTGCTGAGAAAGATAAAATCCAAGTTAGTAAAGTCATGAATTGGGTGGGCTTGGAAGTGTTTCTCACCAAACTCTGCACTGCTTCTGGGTGGAGGAACTCCTTGAAGCTGGTAGGAAAGAAGCGTCAGACAGGTGAAAGAAATTGCTGTTCCTCATAGCAGGCAGTGAGCCTCTGGGGTGTGTTGTCCCAGGAGATTCAAAATGGAACTAAACACATTTTTGTCCCAGGAGATTCAAAATGGAAATAAATGCATTTAATTTCATCCAGCAGGTCTGAAGTGGATCTAAACAGTGCATGCAGAGCAGTGGTTTTTGTGTCCCTATTGCAGTCATGACAGATCCTGGGGGACAACAGGCTGCAGACAGTGGCCAGGCTCAGATGCTGTCCCTAAACTGAGAGCCCAGGTGCAGGGCACTGGGATTTCTGGGCTGGCCAGACCAGCAGAAGTCTCTGGAGGCATTTCTTGCACATCCAGGCTACACTGCTCCCACTGTTCAAGCCCTAGCCTGGCTTGTTGTGCCACAAAATCTTACTTCACTCACTGCTGCTTGTTTGTTGAAATTAAACCTCTGAGAAGCAGGGATCCCTCCTTTCCCCTTGCATTTTTTCTCCCATGCCCTGTAGAGTACAGCCCATGTTTTGGCTTGGGTCCTAAGGTACCACTGTGATTTATACTGCTAAACAGGTTTATGAGCCATACAAATAAATGTATGTGCATAATGCACATTAGTTCATGGCTGTCATTGAAATATCTGGACACAGGTGACTAATTTGAGGCAAACAATGAAATTTGTGTGATTCAATCATTATAAGGGGAAAAAAGAACCCAGCCTGCCTGTGCTGTGTCTTTTTCCTTACTTATGTCAGCTCACTTCCCTTTTGGCATTTCCCTGTTGTGGTGTCATTAATATTTCCATCCCCCCTGCATCCTTAATGATTTACTTGGTTGACCTGCACCATTTAAAATATTTTTTCATTATAGTGATTTTCTCATTTAGGTCCCTGGGAGATCTCGATATGTAATCAGTTTTCTCTAACAAATGACCTCCTTTAACTTCATTAGTTCAGAATTAATTTACTAGCATCCAAGATATTGAATGACTCTGATTAGTAACATACAGCAAAAAAAAAATTGAAGTTCTCTTTCATTTACGGTGAAGGCAAACATTAATTAAACCCTATATTTCTTTGCTGATTTTGTTCACACTTGAGTTTAATAGAGAGGGGATGTTTGATGGGCTGTCACTGGGTATCAGATGAGGTGGGATTAGAGGATTTCTGTGTGTTTAACACTTGGGGAGGGCTGAGGAGGATGTGCCTTTGGCTGAGCCCCCCCTGGTTTATCTCAGACTTTTCTTGGCACCTCTCCTTCGGAGTTATTTACAGGATCAGCCCAGTGCCAGCCCCTCACACTTCAAGGCTTTGCAGGTTTCCATTTTGCAAATCTGCTGCAGAGGCTGTGTGGCATCTCTGCCATGAACAGCAGCAAGGCTTTGCTCAGGGAATGATCCTTATTCCTGGAAAATTCCAACCACCTGGGGAGGGCACCCACCGTGGGGAAAATCATCCCCACTCCCCATCCTGCTGGTGTACAGGAGCTAGAGGGGGTTGGATGGGGCCAGTGGCCTTGTAAATTATTCTCCTCAATTCATAAGCAGAGAGTTTGTAGAGGGACTCAGGCAATCCATTTGCACCTCTTGAAGGAAAAGAAATTGAAAACATTAAAGCAATTTATCGCCTTTTGAATTTGGGGATGAGGGGGAATCTAAGTAGCCCTAAAATTTAACTACCTGCAAAAGCAAATAAAAAACCCTGAAATATTTCACTAAGTCATAATCCACTATACTTATATATAAGTGCATTTTCAATTTCATTGTGGAAAATGTGAGTTGCTACTGCTTTCTGCTGAAAAACTTGCCCATAAACCAACATGTAATTGTTGGATTGTTTAGTGTTTCTGGTGTTGGTTTTTTTTCATTCTTACAATTTGCATAAAACACTTAGGATTTTTTCCCCCTGACCTCATATTGCAGTATTCCAAATTTTCAATACAATGTGTTTTGCCTGCAAGGCCTATACCTAATATTGGCTCATTTTGAATGCCTTTTTCCATCTAAATATTAGTCCAGGAAACCACAGTAATTGTAATCAAATGAGTATGCTCAATATACTGCAGCCTATATGACTGCAGGGTAGCTTTCCTGGCCTAATTCAAATGATCTTAGAAAACAGGGGAGATGATTCAGGAGCTCTTCTGAGAAGAGTCTTGCTCCTGGCAGTATTTACTCCTAGGTAGATTAGAAAAGTAAGAGGTGGCATCAGAGAAAACAACAAAACCCCAAATGGGTTAGGGCAAAGCCACTGCCACCAGTGCAGCAGAAAGCTGAGTCTGCCCCCTCTGAGTGGCACAGCATTGCAGAAGGGCCCTGGAGAAGGTCGTTGTATGAAGAGAATATAGGAAATACAACCTGAGCTTCATCCAGGCTACAAATCCTCCCTGTTTATTTTTCCCACCCAGGAAAAGTCACTCTCAGCCCAAAGCTTGCAGTGTCAAGCACTGGAACAGGCTGCCCAGGGAAGTGGTGGAGTCACTATCCCTGGAGGGATTTAAGAGATGTGCAGATGTGGCACTTGGGGACATGGTTTAGTGGTGGAGCTCTGCAATCTTGGAAATCTTTCTCAGCCTAAGCAACTCTGTGACTCAACAATTCAAGTTGGTTCAGGATGAATTGAAGGCTTGGTTGGGCCTGGGTGCCTGAGCTATTCTGGGACAGCTCTGCAGGAATTCTGCAGTGTTTTTTGTGTCCAGATAAATTCAACTTCTGAGACAAAGTGAACTTCTTCCTGGCATCATTAATTAGGGAATGGCTTTTTTCCTGTGTTAGAGCAGGTTCCCTGGAGCAGCTCTTGGGGATGGCAGCCTCCTTGCCTGCAGAGTTGAGAGCTTGTCCATGTGAAGAATCCCTACCAGCTACATCTAGGCCAGCCAGCAATCCCCATGTGGCCCTGTGAGCCACAGCATGCCCAAACCAACAGCAAATTATTTCTTTTCCGAAGAATACATTGGCTTTCCACCCTCCCAGAGTGCCCTAGATGGGATCTCAATGCCTCTGCTTATCCTCACCCTCATGTGGGAACCCAAGGGGCTGAATCTGGCCATGCCTTAATCACAGGGAAGTGAGAAAACTTGGTAACACCTCGTGTTTGCTTAAGCATAATCACATCTTTTTGTTCCCACTTCACACACAAGTTTCTCCATTTTTTTAGGTATTTATAAATACCTGATTAATTTATGCAGATGAGGTTGGTTATTGTGGCTCTTGAGGCACTGCTGCTGCTGTAGATGCTTTATGCTGGAGCTATTGAGTCTTAGCAGAGAGGGAATCAGATGTATTTTTCCTTTTAGAGCTGCTCCAGCTGCTCTCTGTAGTTGTCCATGTGAATTTGAGCAGAGATGTTGCACTGCCCCAATCCCATCTGCAGAGATCTGGGACACACATCCAGATGCAGTTCTGTGCATTGGGGGGTTTAGCTCCAGGGCTTGGATAATTTAGAGAGGATGGAGTTTTCCCCTTGCATAAATCCATTTGTGTTCACTTCAAAGGCTGAAGGGAGCTGGCAGCCCAGGTGTGCTGTGTGCAGGGTGTGCTCACAGGGTGAGTTTCAGCCACTGTGACAGTGCCTGCAGAGCCCTGCTCAGATGGTAACACAAAATGACTGTGCCTTTCTGCAGAGATGTACTGAATGCCTGCTGCTCCCAGGACATGGGAATCCTTTTAGTCCACTGCAAGATAAAACTTTCAATATTTAAGACC
This sequence comes from Irena cyanogastra, assembly GCA_013397155.1. Taxonomy (NCBI): domain Eukaryota; kingdom Metazoa; phylum Chordata; class Aves; order Passeriformes; family Irenidae; genus Irena; species Irena cyanogastra. Next base: position 141,007 of record VWZV01000708.1, read on the forward strand.
CACTCTGGTGCTGCAAACTCTTAAATGTAATGGGCTGTGCTGCTGTGAAATGATGCAGCTCCACTGACACCACCCTTCCCTTGGGGCTGGAGCCCAAGGCTCTGGGGGCTTGGAACAGGGCTGTGCTGATTTACAGGAGACTCTGGCTGTATAAACTCACAAACCAAACCTCTGTGATCCCTTACAAACCTGCCTAGTTAGGGTACAGCTAAACCTGAAATCAAAACAGTGCTGAGGAATACTGAGACCACAGCTCTTGCTCATCACCACTGTAATTAGGATTTCTGCTGCTTTGCTTTGCTGCAAGGCCCTTGGAGCATTATGGCTAACTTATGGTGACATAAAACCCAGATTTATTGTTATTTGCTATAAACATTGGAGCACAAGAGGAAAAAAACCCCAAAATATTAATCTGTGCTGTAGCATAAAACATGCTCGCAAGTCACGACAATTAGCAATAATTTTTTTATTCTGTGCTGTATTTAATTTTTAAATGGCCAAACTCTCAGACAAAATACTACCAGTGGACCTACTGTGGATTTTTGCTGCAATAGCTTCCTTCTGCTCTAAGGAGCAGCAGCTGCTGCTCTCCCAAACCAGCCTAAGATGCTTGGCATGGGCAGACCTCATGTCTATACGTGAATTTGGGGAAGGAGAGGTCTGCCTGAAATAAAATCTTGTCTTGGTGGGAAATGTTTGCTGTAGATCTGGCCTGATGATTTAGGCAGTCCCTCCCACCCACAGAGGGTCTTCTGAAGGTCTCAGCAGCATCTTTCTTGCATGCAGGGTCTGGTCCTGGAGCTGAAGTGAGCGTTGTCCTCTTTCTGGGCTGGCAGCTTTTACCTAGAACTGGGGTGGAAGGAATCAGGGCTGGCATTGTTGTCTTGAGATACATCACTTCAGCTGAACCTTGCTGTCTTCAGACCATGATGTCCTCTTGAGATAAATCACATTAAGCAATATTGGTTTGCAAATTTTTCTTTTCAGTCATAAAATATCTTTTTTTTAGTACTACATCTTAATCTTATTGAAACATTTTCTCTTTTCAAAAACCTACCCTATCCACTCCATTTTCTTTCCTACCCTGAAATATCAGTGCTTTGTAAAATGTTGTATAAAAACATGAACATTTGGAATATAACCCTTTTTAAAGCCCATTTGTCTATTGCAAATTTACTTAGAATGAACTCGAATTGTTTCCTAGCTATGATGAGCTGGAGGGGTGCAGTGACACATCACACGGTGTGGTTGTGCACTGTCTGGAGCTTGATTGAAGATGTGATTCCTGCATTCCAGATCTTGTTGCAGCTTTGAAAGAGGGTCCAGCCTGAGCAGTGGTTTCCTCTGGCTGTTGAGAGCAGCATTAGCTGGGGTTGGAGTCAATATGGATTTCTGGCACTGGTGAAGGGCTGTACAGTGTGAAAGATTTCCTGTAAGCTAGAAGACTGTCTAGCCTGTGGGCTTGGCTTGGGTGCAGCCTTGCCCCAATAACTATTTATTGGATATAATATTTAGATCAGCTGAGGAAGGTCTGCTCCAGTTCAGAAATATAGAATAATTCAGAAGGAGTGAAGGAGGATTTTTTTTTCTTTTCTATGTGAGAATTGTATTAACATCAAACTATCTGGGAATTTTTACTAAACAATCCTGATTTCTGTGGATCTGAGAATCCCATCAAGCTTATTTCCCCTGTGTTTTTTTCAGTGCCCAATGTGTCTCCTCCCTCTACCCAACATTATTTTTGCCTGCAGCAGTGCTGTGTGCTCTTGTTCCAGCTCTCACACAAGGAATGAAGTGGGTCTGATGTCCAGCCAGCTGCCCCCCCTCATTGCATGAGTCTGGCACTTGGGAACTCACAGCCATCTTCTGAGCCTGGCCTAAAACCCCAAAACTGCAGATGTGAGTGCTGCCAGAGTAGGTTTGAGGGAGACTTTAAAAACACAGGGGCCCCTCTCCTGGAAAGGGGACTGGCACAGGGACAAATCAGGACTTCTGGTGAGATCAGGTGAGGACAGAGAGCATCCCCTGAGCTGGAAGGGTTAACAGGAGATTGCTGCTTCCCTTGCTTTGCCTTTACTGGGATCATGATTTATATATTTGAAAGCAGGGGTGATTAATAATCCACAAGCCCTCAGCCTGCCAGGAGAGCTTGGGCACTTAGCATAGCACAGGGAGAAATGATTAACAACACTAACATTTACCCTCCTCCCTAAATAACCCAGGAGCAGCATCAGTGGTCCCTTGCACTCCCTGGCTCCCAGCAGGGGGGTGAGGGCCACCAAAAGCCTTCTGTAGCAAAAGGCTGTAGGTAAATGTCAGTGCACTGCAGGTTCCATGGTGATGAGTCTGGCACAATCACCTGGAAAGATAAATATAGTTATCCTGCCATTCCTGGGGCTGGATGTAAGTGTCTCCATCCCGTGTGCACTGTTACTCTGCAGATAAGGAAAAGCTGGCCTGTGGAGTCCTCACTGACCTCAGAAGTCAATCAAAGCAAGAAAGAATTCATTTGCTGTTTATCACTTGGACCTCAATGCTGTCTCTCCTCAGCACTGGGATAAGAACAGAGGGAGGACAATGGGGCAAAGAAGAGAGGAACAAATCCAGGAAGGTAAATTGGAGGGAATTTGTCTCTGGAGAAATGGCACATTGAACAGTGAGTTGCATCAGTTCCTGATATCTCTTGATTTCATACAGACCCATCACTACCAGCTTTGTTTGGTGAGAAAGAAAGGATCTACTCAATTCATAAAATCCTTTGGAGGTCAGAAAGTGTTTTTCTTTCCTGTGTGTTTTTCAATGCTGGCAGGGGAGCAGATTAGGTTTCTTAAATACAAAGAGGCAACCTAACAAGGTCCTGTCCCTGTGCTGATACAAAGGGGATGATGGGAAGTCCTGTAAGCAAGCAAAACATATACAGAAAAAAACTCAAATGGAGACGTGGGCAGCTCAGCTGTCCCTTTTTCCTCTGGTGCAATTAAACACGAGAAGGTAATTTGCAGCCTCACCTGAGAAGAGGGTAATGTTACTTTTTTAGTGCTGATCCACACCAGCAGCAAAGTGAGTGGACTGGAGCACTGGTGAGGGTTGTCTGACCTACTTATTTGAAAATGGTACAAACAACCCTTTCTAATAAGATACAATGGCAAAGCAGGACCTCAGAGGGGATTCTGAATCCCTCCCCTTCCCACCAGGGCCAGCAGGAGCTGCAAGCCTTCAGCCTCCTGCCAGCTCTCCCTGCAGCATTCGTGGAGGCAGAATGTTCCCCCACCTCTGTGCTGCTTGCCCCAGGGGCCAGGGGACAGCAGAGTGCACCTGCAGAGATGCAGTTCCTGCAGCAGCACCCGTGTGCAGTGGTGAGGTTACTGCCCAGCCAGTGTCAGCAGGACTCACAGCAATACTCTCTCTTATTTTAATCAAATGTGCACCATCCCCACGTACAGGCAGGTTTTGTCCTGGCATGTTCTTTCGTGATCCTGAAGTGGGAGTGTTTTAAGGTGAGATTTTCTTAGCAAGAAAAGAGAAAAATTTCCATTTGTGTTATTTCAGTGGGCACCTCAGTCTGCAGAGCTGCTTCACTTTCTTGGCAGCAGCTCCTCCCCAGACCCTGCCCCTGCTGCACTCCCCCAAAATGCTCACACTCTGCTGTGAGCCTTAAAAAACCTGTTAGATTTGCCTGAAAACATCCTCTGACACTGCTTTTAGCAACAAACTGGACTTCCTGTTAAGTTAAACTTTTCTCAAAAAGTCCCTACTTTGTCCTTTACTCCCCTCTTAAGTCAGATAACTGGAAATAACATTTTATTTAGAAATATTGAAAGGCTGTCATGGGAGTTTTATTTCCCAGATGGACTGGCTGTTCCCTCATGCACCACAAACAGCTGTCTCCTCACCCTGGAGAATATTCTGTAGTGTGTGATGGGGATGGAAGATGACAGGGTACATGGCTGCTGGAGGAACCTGGAGCACAGAACGTTGCTCAGAGGAGGTTCTGTGGTGCTACTTCAGTAGGGATGTTAAACTTTTTACCTTTTCTTTCCCACAATAAGCTTCAAGTTTGGGGTTTTTTTCCCACTATAAAGCAGCATAGGTCTGGTGTCAGATGTGCTGCACACATATTTGTTGTGGCAAGTCAGCAAAGCTGAGCAGTGAAGGTGATAATTTACTGTACAGCCATTGAGCTGCCCAGTTCTGGGGAGAAGGAGGAACCACAGGGCAGGTGGAGCCAGGTGGGTTATAAACAAGGGAGGTGTGCATCACTCAGTTCTGTTCCTTGGGATTGTTTCACTGAGCCCTGCTTCTGAACAAGCTCCTTCCTACAGCTCTTTTTTTTTTTTTTTTTGGAACACCAGAGAAACATCCTTTCTGCAAGGTTGTGTGGGTTGTACTTCAAACGCTGTTACTGAGACTAATCCTGGAGGCCATCAGGGCAGTTTCTTTGGCTGCACAATTGCATTTCACTGAGCACCATATGGTGGTCTAGTCCTTCCATCAAGCTGCTAATGAGAAGGCTGAACCAAGCCATGGCAAACACTGGCATAAATGTCCCCTAGGATGATGACTGGCAGAGGACAGAATGGTCTGCTCTCTCTCAATCCCCTCCTCCTCCTCCTAGAAATCACTTGAAAGTCCTGGTGAGACAATCAGCACAATGCAAAGAGCTGAAAATGTTCTGCTAGAGAGCAACAGCGCTCAAGGGCAGGGCCTCCAAAGAGTGGCTGGAGGATTGTAGGATGTGGATTTGAGTTTCCTGCAAAAGGGAGGACAAGGGGACACTGCTGACCCTCTGCAGGACAGAGGGAACAGCACAAACAAAAAGCAGCAGCATGTCAGGATGCTGGACAGCTTCATCTTCCAAGAGATCTCATGGGCATGCAGCCCCTGGCTGGAAAACTGCATCCAGCTCTGATGCACGACAGAGAAGAGCACAGGTCTGGGGTGGCTGAGGTAAATCTCATCTAATTCCATTGTTTGTGGTGAAAAGGAGACCAGCATGTGGCCAGTAATTCCATAGAAAGGAAATATTTCAATCAATCAATTCTGTTTGCTAATTCCTCTTCCCCGTTTCACTTCTACTTTTCCTGTCCCTCTTTATTCTCTGCCACCTCCTCACAGGCCTGACTGCTTTCATTACAGAGTTGAGGGGCAGTGCCAAGTGAGCACATGAATCTCACACATTTTCATGAATATCAATTACAAGCTGGATGCCAGCAGATTTTTCTTATTTTCAGCAGAGTCGAGACCCAATTCTATGTACAAGCCCTGTCTCAGGTAAAATCTGGGGGTGTTTCTTCCAAAGTCAAGCCTGCCATTTCTTTTTCCCATTCCCTCCCACCATGCTGATAGCCCTTTGCTTTTTTCCTGTAGCATCTATATGTACAATGGTTATCAGGAAAAGGCATTCCCCTTTCTGCCCTTGAAAGGCAATATCCACACAGGCTCTCAGGCAGAATTTGGAGTGCAGAATCTCTGCTGCTCAATTACCATGGAGCTTATCTCTTTCATGTGTGACTAGATAGTGTATTTTTCTTTTTTTTTTTCCTCCAGCAAGACTGAAATTTAAAAGGACAGAAGAATTTCTAGTGCTTGAGATGGAGGAATATGTCTGGTGCTGAAATGAATGGAGTTTATGGGCTACTGGGAAATAGGGCTATTTCTGAGGGAATAATTGTGTCTCTTATTTTGCAGTTGCACACGATAACAGAAGGTCAAAATCACATAGCAAACTTTACAGCTATTCTTTTCTACACATGAAACCATCTTTTTCTTTCACAGAGTCCATTTTACCCATGGTACAGTAAGTTCTGGCTGCATGGCAGTGAGGCAAGGCCAGAGAGAGCTGCCTGCAAGTCCAAAGTATTCCTTATTTGAATTACAAAAACGCCAGTGAACTTTACTTACGGGTTAGCATTCCACTTTGCTGGCTGCTCTGCAGAAATCCAGCAAGAAGGAAAAGGGATTTTGGTTGAAGGCAGTGGCTCCCACAGCAGTTTGTCAGGTGCCACTGCTGCAGCAGGACCCTGGCTACCCTGGAGCTGTCCCTGCCACCCCCAGCCCTGCAGCTGCAGCTGTGGAGGAGAACAAGGGCTCAAGGCTGCCCTGGTGAGCAGACACAAACCAGCAGGGCTGGCACCTTCCCTGCTCTGAAGGTGATCCCTGTTGGATGCATTGATCCCTCTGATGGTGAGAGCTGTGTCCCCAGAGATGATCTCAGCATCTTCCAGATAACTCCTAAAAGGGCTGAGCTGGAGGGAGTCTGTGGCATGCACACAGGCCAGGCAGCTGGAGAAAGGGAGAAATGCATGATATAAAATACATCTATTAATTTTGGGTCAAGATGAGGTTTTATAGCTATATATAGGAGCAGTGACCTTTAATTAGAGTGAGATAATGGGCACTGCTCTAACACAGAAAGGGCTAAAAATAAAAGCCAGTATAAAAATATAAAGTATCTCAGAATGTGATCACATTTTCCACTAATGGAAAACATAGCTCAGCTCACTGTATCACTGAAAAATGTTTTCTTTTACAGACACTAAGGTTACATTTAGATTCTGAGTTGGTGTGTTTTAATTCAAAGTACCATATTAGGCTGGTAAATTTAGAGTAACCAGAAAACTGAGTGGATATTCCCACTTTGGTTTAATCTGGAGTTATTAAATTTTGGTTGAGTTTGATTTGATTTAGTTAGAGTTTAAAGTAAATGAAAACCCCCGATGTAAAATTAAATTCACCACCTGTAAATTAAAACAAGAGAGATTTTTCAATGCTTTTGCTGTAGCAAGCTATCCAGTGCTGGAAATGTGTAGGGAGAAATAGTGCTGAGCCCTGATACCCAAACTGAGTGTGTTTCTGGGATGTTTCAGGTTAATTTGGTGCTGAGAGCTGAGTGCCTGTTAAGGGCTGGGGCATTACTGCAGGTTCCATCTGAGAGGAATCCAGAGCATGAGCTCCCAGAGCCCTTTCTGGGCACCAGAAATGGGAGTGGTCAGGATGGCTGGTTTGAAAACACATTTCTCACCTGGACTAAGATGTAGGTTCAGTTGTCTCCTGGCTCCCTAAATGGCTTTGGATGACTTGGTGCATGTTTGTGTGTCAGAAGAGAGCTCCTAAAACCTCAGTGGGACCCTGGTTGGTGAAGTGGCTGATGCTGGGGCTCCACATGAGCAGGTGTTGAAATACCTGTGAGCTCACAAAGCAGCCCATTCAACTTCTTTCCTCGAGGAGGAACTTTTCAAAGTGTCTAATATTTCTTCTGTGAATTGAAAATAATTTGCTTTGCTCTTCACATATGGCAATCTGTAGCTAGAGCTGCTGCTAACACACAGAATGTGGCCTCATTTTTCTCTCAGAGTTAAACTGGCCCATTGGAAAACCTATCTTTTCTCAAGATAGGAAAAACTGTTTACAATCCAAACTGCCTCAAAATAATACAGCCTGTGGCTCTCAGCTTAGAAATGAACTTTTCAATATTATAAGAATTATAAGGGCATCTGTCTTCTCATGTGTCAGAGACAAGGAAAATTTTCCACTTCCCAGGTTTTGCTGACAAACTTCCTGCACCTATTCAGATAATGTGTTTTGTGAACTGCCTTGAAATGCCCCAACAATTACAAGCTGTGAATAGCAGCTCTATTAATATGCAAGTCAGACCTGCCATTATGGCACAAATTATAGAGAGAGCTGAAAAAACATTTCAAGAGTTGACTTGTGAGCATTGAGAAGCAATCACAGCCCACCCCTGCCCCAGCACACATCCTTCCACAATAGGATCTCCCCCATATCTGTTGACAAACTTTGGCTAATGTTTCTGCTCGCTGGAAGATTTCCTGCCAATACAGCAACATATTGCAGATAAAACCTAATGAGCTGAGTTTAACAAAAAAATGCCATGTGGCTTCCTTACAGTGATGCCCATCTGTCGGCTCAGTGAAGCAGCAGTGTGCTGCAGCTGTACTCCTTTGCTTTTTATCAAATCAAAATAGAGCTGTGCACCCCAGAGTCAGGTATGATAAACAGGCCAGCAAATTGCCTTACATGGGTATCACACAGCTCCTTATCTGCCTCACTTTTCAGAGCAGCAGAACCAGATGGCTCCTAACGGTGGGTAAAATTTCCTCCGTTATGTTTTTGGCATTGAGCTGGAGGGATGTGGTCCAGAAGTCCACCACCAAAACAACAGATATTTAAATTGGACTGGGACTGAGATTACAGCCTGCAAACAGAACTTTTGAAATTGAAGCAGATTTCATTAATGGCAAACAAAATGCCTGTTTAGAGTGGGTCTGGTGGAACAAAACGGACACAAAACAATTAAAATAAAAAAGTCTTTGTGAGTAGCCTCACAGAACAATGAGGGGGTTGGCCTCCCTCCAACCTCCCTCCTGGCTGGTGCAAAGCCTGGTGCAAGGCAACTGCCCTTTCCACACCCCCCTTATCTGTCCCAGGGGCAGATCCCTGGGAGAGGGGCAGATCCTCATTCTGTCCCATTTCCTAAACTGATGCACTGTCACCCACCAGTCCTCTCTGTGGCCAAGGATGCAGAGAAACAATTTCTGCTGTGGCTGGAACTTGGGTCATTAAGGGGGCTTGGGAATATGGAGCATCTGTCTGTGATAGAAATCCCTGCTGAGAGCAGGATGTCACAGGCTAAAGACTTCAGTTTCTCCTGTCTCATCTTCTCCCTTTTTCCTGACATTTTTCAGACCAATCTGAAGTTTGAAAGGAGTTTGCTCTTCCTTTAACTGGCTGCTAAACAAATATCAGTGCTTTTGTCTCATCTGTGGTTTTGGCATCAGTTCCAGGTTTGGGGGACAGTCAAAAAGAGTCTAGATTTAGTGTAGAGGGAGTTCTTGCTTGGCAAATTTGGGATGGAGAGTCCTTCAGTGTGTGGGTCATGCTTTTGTAGGTGAGTTTTAAGTCCAGCTGGTTTTAAATCCCGAAGCTGAATGTGAAATTCATTTTTTGCTGGCATCGTGAGCCCCTTCTATTGCTGGGAACACGCAGCAGATTTGCATGAGGGTCTGCTGTGACCAAGAGAAACAGACAAAATAGAGCAGATTGATATTGTTCAAAAATGTGGCTGCTGATGAACTCCTCCAGCACTCCTCCAGAATTTAGACTTCTCTGCACATTTGTGTTTTGTGTGTGGTGTGTGTGCTGGTGCCTGCTCTGTGAGCTGTCACTCTGCAGCTGTACCAACGTTTCAAAGGCTAAACCTCAGTTGTCTGCACTCCAGTGAAACAGAAAATAAAAATGGCATGTGTAGAAACCCAACTGAATAGAAACAGAACTGGCACCTTTTTCCCCTGGGTCATTAAAATTATCTGAATCTGCCATACTTCTGAAGAGCAGATTGTTTGTATTCATGGGTATTTGCATGTAGGTAGATGGTTTATTTTAGGCACAGATATCTGGAAAATCTGTCCTCTTTTCCCCCAATGCACTCTCTATGTGCCTCAGGAAAAGATGCTTCTGTTGAACATGAATGAAGCAGTATTAAATAAACTGCAAAGATCTTGAAGATTGGTACTGGGACAAAACCCAAAAAATTTTAATTTTTGTGCATAAGACCTTTCAGGATTGTGATTGCTGTGAATTGTGGTAATTTCTTTTTATGTGCATGAGATGGTGAAGGGTGTATCCACATCAAACAGCTGAGGCAGGGTGAGCATATGATCAGTGTCAGGCAGCTCTAATTCCCATTCTTCCTCTTCACTGTGTCATGTCTGCATCCTGCAGATAGAACAAAATGAGAGGGTGCTTGTCTTGGGAAGGGTGTCAGGGTTAGCATGGGAAAGGATGAGTTATGTACAGTGCTGTGGCATCTAAGTGTAGACAAATGGAATTTTCTTGTTTTGGAAGTGGTGACAAATGCCAGGTTGAACTTGCTTTGCTTGGGCAGGGCTGTACAGTGGTAGGCAAAGTTTGCTGGTAATTATTCTGGGAAATCTGTACTCTGGAAGTAAAATCTCTATGTGGGCTATTGCATCTGCTGTCCATTGCATCCTGATTTGCAGAAGCAAGCCCTCAGCTTAGGGCAAGAGGCTGAGGCAACTCCCTGTGACTAGAGTAATTTTACTGCTCTCTCACCACTGTTTCAAATTCTGTCCCATTTCCTAAACTCCTAACTCTCCCATTCCACTTCCCAGCAGTAAGCTGTAGGCAAATCCTTCCTAAACAGAATGGACAATGTTGCAAGTGCTGGAATTTGCCTAAAAGTGGGTTGTATAATTTGACTTTCTTCCTGGTATTTTATTCATGGCTGCAATTTCTTCCTTTTAGCCAAGCTGTAGATGAGAGGAAGAATGAACAGGATGGTTGAGTTAAATATAGCACTGAGGTTGGAGCATAACAGACTGTCCAGGGCTCCAGTCATAAAAGAAGAAAGAAATTACTTCAGAGAGGATTAAGCACTCTCTTGCTGTAGAAGTTGTACATGATGTCAAAGAGTGGAGAGTACTGAACAGCATGTAGGAAAAGGAAAATCCTGGGATGCTGACCCAGAAAATTAACACGCTGCTCGGTGGTTAGCTCCAAATGGAAGAGGAGTTTCACAACTCTCTTCCCTGAACTGGTGACAGCTGTGACAAAGCCATACCATGGAGTTACAGCCCTCATGCTCTGTGTGTGTGTGTGCCTGTGGGTAAGGAACATCATCTTTGTACAGCTGCAGTGGTGTCCCAGAGTGAGCGAGCTGCAGGCTGGACACGCTGGACTGCGCTAAAGCAAGAAACTCGGCCAGGTCCCCTCCCACCCTGGGAATCTCTGCTCACACTTCCAGGATTCATCCTCTCACGCCACCTCTGTACCCTCTAATGTTAGGAGGCATGAGAAAATGATTGCTGGAGGTATGAATGTAACCTTGAAATGGAGGGAGTGTGTGTGGATGCTGTCCCCAGCCCCTCTGCAGGCAGAGGTCTGCAGGCTGGCTGTGCACAATCTGTGTGGCCACCTCAGGCTGTGCTGCTCAGAGACCTGGCTCACCACTCCCGAGCCCTGCTGGTAATATTCAACCTTCCAAATAGAAAAAATAACAGCTGGAATACACCAGAGCTTCTTCCAGGGCAAAGGAGGCAGAGCTGGGTTTAGAGCTGGCAGTGGGAGGAGTAGTGGCTGTGTCTGGTGGTGCCACACCTCTGTCCCCTGAGCATCCCCTCACCTGCCACAGCAGCACTCACGCTGCCTGCAGGACACTGGCACAGGCTGTGGGACCCCTGCAGCTCTGCAAAAACCTGTTGTTGTGCAGGTGCTTTGTCTCCTGAAATTGTGGGTAGAAAAGACACAAAACAGGGCTTGCGTTGCCTATGCTGGGAGCTGTGAGGGATGTGATGTGGTGGGGGCAGGAGGTGTTCAAGAATTCTGGGGGCGCTCAGAAGCTCTGGGTTAGTGCTGGAGGAGATCTTCCTCAGTGGCCAGCTGTGACAAAATAGTGGAAATCGTTTCCAAACCCTTGCAAATGAAACAACCTTGGGTTTTGGAGAGGTGACAGGAACTCAGTCACCTGTTGTGGTTGAACAAAGGGTGTGGGCTGAGGCAGAAGAGGAGTGAGTTCTCTTTTCCTATGCGGTGAAAAGCTTTGCTTTGTTTTTAGTATCACTGTTAAGTTGTGCTCTGATGAATGCAAGAGGGTTCCTGTGGTGAAAATCAAACTGTCCCCTCCCCACCATGCTGACAGGTGCTGTGTAAAGGCTTAGAATTTTATATTGCAGAGACATACTGGGAATTGGGTAGCTACAGAGAAGAAAATGTTAGATCAGCAAGGAATCTGCTCACTCTGCTGCCTCCCCCTCTCTCTACGTGAATACGAGGGCCCCTTCTGTGAAGAGAGGATTTAAAGAAAATTGGACATTAAAAGCAGAACCATTCACCTGCTATCATTTGTTTATTAAACAACCTCATAAAAGTGATGATTAGGAAAATATTTAATTGAAATTTATCCATTTCCTTTCTCTGTAAAGAAATTGCTATAGTAAAATGCTACTTATGCTGAACAAATAACAAAATCATCACAGGAACTATTGAACAATTTACCCCACACATCCGCTAAATTCTAGAAAACAATTCCCCTTCAATATTTGTCTTTTATAGGGAGAAAGAAATGCTGGACACTGGTTTAATTTCAGTTTGTATATCTCCAGATCTACACAAAAGGCATTTGCCCACTGAGTTTTATGCCTTTAGAATGACTAACTCAAAAAGAATGTGCTTCACTTTTAATGACCATGAGCACTAGAAATGGATGAAGAATTGATTTTTTGGTTTGCTGAGTGAACTAGGAATTTGTGAGGAAAATGCTTGTGGGTTGATCCCCCCAACTTTTTTTCATCTTCCCACAGAAGTGTAAAACAAAAAAGCTAAAAAGGATTGCGTTGGCCCAAGCATTTCTTTGACATAGAACACAATATGTTGTTCAGAAAATGTGAAAATGAAAGGCCTGGAATGCTTTTACCAGAATAAAAACCATGTCAGCTCCTACTGCTGGGAATGAGTGAGGTCAGATCCCCTGCTCACTTCATCCTGAACCTCTCATGTTGGAGCAGGCCAGCAGTACCTTCGAATAAAATAAGAAACTACTTTATAGTGCACTAAAGAGAGTTGCTAATGCTTGTCTGCAGTGATTCACCTGAATTTTACAAAGCAGCAGTAGTGCCAGCAACAGAAAAACCCCTTTGTTGGAATTTTCAGTGTAAAAGCTTTGACAAAAATGGAAATTGCACCAATAATACAATTTTTTTTTCAGATTGCTTCAGTTTTTATTTGAGAAAAAATATGGGAAAAGTGTGTTGCAGCTAGTTAAATTAAGGGGAAAAAAAAGATCAATCTTTGAGTTTTTCAGTGCAACTTCAACAATGCTCAAACGTTTTTAAACAGAGAAAGGAAAAAGGTTTGATTTGTTCTCAAGATCTTCTCCAAACCAAGTCACATCTCTGTAGCTTCTTAAATGCACTGTGGTCACAGACCCCAGCTTCTTGTGGGTTTGTACTCACAGAATTAATCACAGGGCTTTTATTTGCTTTCAGCTTAGAAAGGGTGATATAACTGCACATGAAGCTTTTGTACTCGCTCTCAGACGAGCTGGAATATTTTATAACACTTTCTGGTCTATTTTCCAGCCCTGTAACAAATAAATAAACTCTTTGATGTTGCCAGCTGAAAGCTTAATTGCTCCTATAATGATTCTTTGTTAAGTTACCTCTTTGCTCCTTGCCTGTGAAGATGTTTTCCACTGCCTGGGTTCAAGATGTTCTCTGAAAGGCCATTACGTGATCCATTTATGTGACACGTTGTAGGAGATTTTTTTTTTTTCATAAAAGACTTTGGAAACTTTGAATCTTGGTTATTAAAAGATGAGGTGTTGCGAACTAATATCTTGAAAGCCAAGGAAGATAAACTTGGGAGTTTCACTGGAATGAAGCTGCTCTATTGTAAGAGCTCTCTCTTTAACTGTTCTTGTGTTCTGTCCATTCTGGTAATTTTGGGGAAGGGGATGCTGTTAATTGGAGAGGCATGAATGGAGAATGGCTTTCTCTAAAGAGCAAACCACTCCAAAGGTTTGCAGCCTTGTTTGCTGCAGGGAAATGATCTCTTACATAGTCCAGGATGTTTCTGGCTGGGTCCAACCTGGGCCCCACCCAGCTCCTGAACCTTGGTCCTTCTCCCAAGGAATCAGACAACCCTGAAAGCTCTTGCTTGCTTAGAGGCAAGACCTGACCTCTTCATGTTCATTTTCCCTCTGCAGAGCACTGGAAGTGTGACTGCCCACTCTCATTCACAGGGATTGCTCCCTGGGTTCTGCCACGTTACTCCAACAACAGCAAATTTGCCTACTTGGCTCTTTACAACAATTTAATCTCTTTTTCTCAAGTCTTCCTTCTTCCCCAAAGCTGGTTCCCCAGCTGTGTTTGTTTAGGCAATTAATACAGCTCTGACACAGAAGTGGCCATTGTATGATATTGTTAATGCTCTTCCATTTGCAGGAAGAATCTTGTTTCATTTTGGACTCATAGGTCAAATTTTCTAGTCCCTCTTTATTTATTTATTATGTGGAAAACTGCAATATTCAGCTCTGGGCTATTCTCTACCTTTTGCCCCACCCTTTCATAATTGATTAAAGCTGTATGATTCTTCCTATTGCTCCTTGATGTGTTCTCCTGTGTTTGCACTTCCTTTGTTAGTGTTGGAGCATGAACACAATGAAACACTAAATAATATGAGGTCAGTGGAATTGTCAGAAGGCAAACAGAGAAAATGAGTATAAACCTGCAAACCTATAAAGCTGCAAAAGGACCAGAGCTAGGAACTGACAGAGCTTTTAGGTGTTAGGAGAGTGTGGCCTTGCACCAGATGCAACAGGCTTAATCAGTTTAAGGAGAGTTTGATCAAGTTTTCTGCCATTTGACAAGGAAGGGCTGTATGTGATGGCAGGAGTGAGTCCCAGCAAGCTCAAGATCTCTTCAGCCCTAACAGTTTTTCCTGCCTGGCCCACTCCCGCTTGCTTTCCTTGCCTCAGTGGATCAGAGAGCTCTATTTCCATGCTGGGGGAGAAGAGGAACAGCAGCATAGGTGGACATGTCCCTCTTTGTGTTTGGGCCAGGGAGAGGTGGCAGCTTGGCAGGGTAGTCTGTGGAGCTGCTTCAAGTACCAAGAGGTTCCTATTCTGGGGGCAACTGCCAGAAAATACTGTTGTATTTTCTGTTCTGGAGAAAAGTCTCTCAAACAGGAATCAGACTGGGCAGCATGAGTTACAACCTTTTCAGGTTTAGGATCTGTGTTGAACAATAGACCAGGCTGCTGATGAAAATAAGCCATTCCCTCCAGGTTAGGCTTTGCAAGCAAACACTCAGCATGATTTGTTAACAGCTCCTAGTGCCTAAGGGAGTGCAGAGCAGCTTAGTTCTCTGAAGGCAAGGAAGAGCAAGACTGAGTACAGGACATTTATCATCCAGCTTAGATGTAGAGCATCATGAGTGAAAAGGGAATAAATGCCAAGGGGTTAGTAAATTCTGGGGAGACAATCTCCAGGCTGTTCAGCTGCCTGAGGTGCATCAATAAAGGTCTGATAGCACTTGCTCCTCCTGAATGCAGCAGCTCCTCTGGCTGTTGGGAGAGCTGAGCCAATTCCAGAGTGTCCCAGAGAAGCTGTGCCTCTTGCCCCTTCTGGCATCCTCACTCATGTTCTTGTCCCTTGGCTTTGTACTGGCTGTGCCATTGAAGCTTCTCTTGGTTTTGTCCCCCAGATTTGGCATCTGCCTGCTTGGTGCATGGGATCAGCTGGAAGGAGGTTGGGGGTTGATATAAGGGCCAGCCCCAAGCAAAAGGGGCAGGAATGTACAGATCTAACCTGGGGAGGAGAGGTGGAAGCAGAGGCAGGGCTGCCTGGATTTGCAGGCAGCCAGTTGCTGGGTCAGCTCAGCTGACTGTGCCCTCAGCCCGTTGCAGTAATTGCACCTCAGGTTCCTGGGGATCATGCTGGGGAGGGAGCTGAGCTGGCACAGGCTGCCAGATATCCCTGGCACTGCCCAGCTGTGCCTTTCGTTAGGATGCTAAAAGCATTTCGGCTGAAGAAGAAAGTGGTGAGGCAAGAGAAAGATGTAATCTGTTGTGAAGGAGAGACCCTGCCATCTCATAGAAAACCCGTGGCATCACATGCTCTGGCAGAGACTTCAGGCTGGCCTAATTTAATCAAATATTCATGTTGTGGTTCTCCCAACTCCGACTGCGAGAGCAGCTGACATCGATCACCAAAAGGCTTAGACAGAGATAATTGCCCTTGTTGAGCTTTGCTTCTATTTCAACATCCTCCTTGGCAGCATCTCTTCACACCTTCATAGATGTGCACATTTGCTCCCATTATTGGTTCCAGGAGCTGCTGAAGTTGAGGTGTCTCTCAAGAAGCCTGTGCAGGCTCATGTAGATCTGGACACAGAGCACCTCCCCACGCAGCCAGCGTGCAGCAGCCTTTGACAATTTTGTTATGACATGCATTAACGTGTCGTGGCATCTTTTGCACAGCTGAACAAGTGTGGCACTTTTTAAGAGCTAAAAAAGGCATTCATGAAATCCTGCATCATATTGCTGGCTCTCTGCTGTCTTGTCAGTATTGTCCTCCCTTGTTATGCAGAATCAAATTGTGTGCCTGCAGAATTTGATAAACTCTAGCACTTCACACATCTGCAACAGGCTAATTTGATTACAATAGTTTAATTCTTCTTGATATCAATGAACTCCATACACAGCAAGATTAATTACTGCTGTCACTTTGTCAGCTCTGTAATAAGAAAACACAGATTCTGAATGACAGGTGCAAATTTGTTGGGAAGAGTCAGTTCACCTCTCCTGCTCCTCAGGGAGGGAGAAAACCTGCAAAAGGTGAGCTGACTTGGGGAGGGATGTGCAGGCTGGAGCTGGGACTGTCACCTGCTCTTAGATATGCCACAGATGTGCTTGTTTGTATCTAAACCAACCCCTGTCAGCCCATCAGAGCATCTCACAATTTTCCCAGACAGCCTAATTTTATTTTCAAGTATGAGGATGGAAACGAGGTGCTGCCAAATGTTTGTCTCCAGGAGACTGTGCTATGTATTTGCCTCTCCTTATGGTGATCTCCTCTGGTCAGAGTGGGTGTGAAATGCCACCAGATAGAGCAGCAATGATTCCCACCTGCTCTGTGCTGCTATAAATGAGTACCCAGGAAAGCCGGACTGAAAAGCTGCCTGCTGCTGCAGAGGTGACAGACATAGCTGTTATTTTTGCTTTGTTATTGTGCACTGGCAGTCTCCTGCAGAAGCTGTGTTGAGTTATAGATTAGTATTTAATATTCCACATTCACACTGGGATGAGGGACTTCAGCTCTCTTACTGAAAGGGTAATGCTGGATGCTGGGGCATCCAAAAGCTGCTCTAACCAGTCCAGGGTGTGGAAGGCTCTGAGTCAGGGAGTAGTGGCCACCTCTTCACTCTCCCAGCTTCATCCTTGGGATAGGGAATGGAGCAGAGCTTGGAGCAGGGAAGAAACATGCTTGTTTTGAGGGGTGAGTTTGGTAAAGTGAGTCTTCTGGGAGCACAGCTGGGAAAGGCACAGGCTGGTATTTCATGATATGAAGTTTTCTGAATGGATCTGGTCTTTCTAGGTTAGTGTCTCCTCATTTGCTGGCTCTGCTGCACCTGCACAAATTTGGAGCAGATGATCCCTGCAGGTCCCTTCCAGCTGAAATGTTCTGTTCTGTTCCACATCAATGAAGCACTAAGGATCCTGTTTTATCTTGAAGCAACAGGGTGCTGCAGTCTTCCCTGCCCAATGACAGCAGCAGGAGAAATGATGCATTGTGCATAATTCCTGTTTCATTTCCTTAATACACAGTGCATACATCACTGTGGTGGCAGCTGGGCCATTAAGAGCTACCCCAGAGCTGCCTCCAATATATCACATACATGAAAGGATGATATTATGAGGACTTCAATGTCATATGATGATCCTCTGAAATTGTTTGTCAGACTCCTGTTTTGGATTGGTCTGAGGTTAAAGCCTGCTGCTGATGGCTGCCACACAATGTAACTCACACTGTCCTTCTCTTCAGAGTTTACTACCTGAAGTCATGCATTTAGGGAAAGTGAATGGTGATAAACTACAGGAATATATTTAACCTTAACTGTTATTAAATGATAGCTCTTCTCACTGCTTCAGCTGTCAGTGATCAAATAGATACTTGCTAATGACTTCTGCTTTTAAATTATGTGTTGAAACTTCTGAAATTCATCAGAGGCAGTCATGCTAACATTTTATAGCAGTAAAAAAGGACAGCCAGGGTTGGAGGAGGGGAATAGGCACTTGCAAATCATTTAGCAGAACAACTCCCTAAAAACCCCACATTCCTGCCCAAGAGCTGTGCTTTGGGCCAGGAGCTCCAGAGCGCAAGGAAGGGGTTTTAGTGAGTTGTGCCATTAGAACGAGCAGGAAGGACTGTCCTGTCACAAGATGAGTGCCAGCCAGGGTAACCTGAGCTCAGCACAAGCAGTTCTTTAGGTTTGCAAGGGTTTTTTTCTCTTCCTATACCTGTGCAGCCTCAGGGCACAGGGATTGGGTCAGCAACGTCTCTCTGCTGCCTCCACTTTGAAGACAAATTATCTTGTGTGGGGGACAGGCAAGACTTGGGCTGGCAGCATTGCTCTGCTCGAGATACCAGAGCATTAGGTATGCTGAAGGACAGGGGTTAAAGCTTTCTTGGTATTCCTCAAATGTTCCATTTTATTTTGGGATTGATGACTCTCTTACAATCCTGCAAGCCCCAAAGCAAGTTGTCCTTCCCTGGAGCTGGCACAGGAGAGCAGGAGATGGCATTTGTGCTGGCAGCTGACAATCCTATGCAGTTGAGACCCTTACCACGGGGTTTTTTGAAAGCTCACAGCCCTCAGACATTGCCTGAGCTTTGGCCTCACTCTTTGTCATTCATAAACCAGGAGCTAACAAACACCATTTGCACTTTTTTTTTTCCTGTGCTTTTATGGTTAGGTGGAAAAAGAAGTTCTTCTGGTGCTGGTGTTTATTCAAAAAATAGCATAATATTTTCTTTTCAAATAATTTGAATTACCCAAACCTACAAGCTTGCCCTGTCCTTTGCTAAAATTGACAGCAGCTGATTTTGCAATGGGGCTATCTATCAAATGTAAACCCAGTAGAGAGACCCCTTGTCTCCGTTCTCCAAAGCTACAGAAGACTCATTTTCACTTTTGATTCAGGCTGGACTTGAATAGGTGACCTGTCTGAATAGGAGGGACTTTTCCAGTTGCTTCAATTGCTCACTTTACAGTAATTTTGATCTTGCTTCTTTTGATGTATTTCTACAGCTAACCTTTTTTTCTAATGACACATAATTCAGTGTTTTTCTCAAATGCCTGGCCTTTGGTGAGAAGCACCTTGATACAAATCAGCCATTGTTGTATTAGGGAGAGGTTCAAAGCTATGCTTGATCCTGCAGGGCAAGCCAATGGCTCAAAACCAGAATCACTACAAAGTGTAGGTGTCTTTTTTTTTTTTCATCCTTTTTCTTTCCCTCTCTGCTCAAAAAAAATCACACAAAATGTATTCTCAGTAGTCAAGCGTGCAGGAGGGGGAGGAGGTATTTATCACAGCAGCCTGAGTGCTGGAAAGGGACCATTTCAAAAGGACAGAGGATAAAAAGGCATGAATCAATATTGCTATGCACCTTCTGCTGCTGTTTATTTGAATCCATTTGTTTTGCTGACATATTTCCCGTGTGGCTGGAAATGCTATTTCCTTTGATAGCATCAGCAATTGATGTGTTGCGTTCGCTGTACAGCGAGGTGCATCGCAGGCACGGGGGTGTCACTCTGCCTCTGCTTTCAGAGTAAAGGGCATGTCTCACCTTTATCTCCCAGCCCTGTGTGGTGGGCACGGGGCTCTTGCAGGGAATGAGCTGACAGACACAGAACAAATTGCTGTTGACCAAGGGCACTCCACTGTTTTTGTTGCGAGGGAGCGCTGCGATTGCGTGGGATACGAGCTCTCCTGGAATGAAGGCACCGAGGTCTGGCAGGTCTGCCCAGATCCTGGGCACCAGGCAGTGGGGAGATGATGATCCCTGGAGAGAACTTCTACGAGGTTTTAAAGCTGGGAAGGACAACTGCATCAGAAGCCAGGGTGCTTCACTGTTGGAACTCAGGGCACACGGAATGTTTCTCTGTCTGTTCTGACAAGCCCTGATTCTCCTGAGAGCCGTGCCTTTAACCTTAGTCCATGGAGAAAACTCCCTAGGCTTTGGGATGATGAGGAATCTGTGAGTGTGTAGAGGAGACTGTAGTGTAGTTATCACAGGGTGAGAAATTTAGACTTTTGGGTTTTTAGTATGGGGGTAGATGGAGGACAAAATGCTGGATTTTGGGCATTGTCCTGCCTTCTTCTTCTTCTTCATCTGCTCCATTTTCTGTGGTGTTGGTGGCACTGGGTGATTGGTTGGGGAAAGTGACAATG
This sequence comes from Irena cyanogastra, assembly GCA_013397155.1. Lineage (NCBI taxonomy): Eukaryota > Metazoa > Chordata > Aves > Passeriformes > Irenidae > Irena > Irena cyanogastra. The sequence continues at coordinate 160,996 of VWZV01000708.1, forward strand.
CAGGTGTTGTGTGTTAGAGAGTTAGTTAGTTATTGGCAGAGAAGTAGAAATAAAGTACATTTTTAGAGTTAATTGGACAAGATAGCTTTAAAAGACCTTGAACCTGTCCATCTTGTGACCTTTTTCACTGTGTTCTTCGCCACGCTAAGCCTGGTGCAGGCGGTGTGGAGAAGTTTTGATAAGATAAGAAACAAACAGCAACCTGAAGACCGAAAAAGATCCCGTTCGTCTCTCAATTCTGGCATAGAACTTTTACTAGGGATTTCCCCACTCAGGGGGGCCCTGGAGAGGCCTTTCACACTTCACTGTGTGGTGGTGCTTGTAACAGAGTCCACTGCTCCCTTCACTGGCCACATCTCCTGGTTACCTCCCTTCTATTGAAACATTTTCCTTAAACCTAATCTAGCTTTCCATGTGCTGACTTCAGTGCTGTAACAAATGGTGTATGTTCATTCAAAAGTAGTCTAAATCTACAAACTTAGAATGCAAAGAACTATAAAAGATGAAATATTTCACTGGGAATGGATTTGGTCATACTTTGAATAACAGAGAATTAATTTTCTAGTATCAGCTTTGGGCTGGTGTTTTAACAATCCCACAGCTGCTATGAGAACATGCAGACAGGTTTTGTTAAGCTGCAAACTAGTTTGATGTGTTGTGCAAAAGTAAGAGGAGAAAACTTCTATTTGTCAGATTTCCTTTCAATGCATGTTCTGAGAAGATGACACTTCTGCTGAAAACTTCCCACTCAGGCATTAGTAATTTTAATGAATGACATACCATTTTATGTCAAAAAGGCATCTTGGTCCCTGTCATCATTACTGGTGTATGGAAAAAGCAATTATATTCTCTTTCAAATTCAGCAAGGGAAGAGCAGCTTTGCGATGAATCACAGAACTATTTATGTTTGTGGAGAGCACAGGGGGAGTGGAGTGGCAATAGAAAACACTTTCTCTGTTTTGCCTGCTTTCAGTGACCTAGAAAAATGGGAGATTTTTGGCCTCTCCATAGTTACCAGAATATCCATTTTTCTTTTTTTTTTTTGTTTTGTTTTGTTTTGTTCTCAAAGCCTGGCACCTGCAGGAGGTGTTTTCTGAGCTCTTTGAGCATTGGATCAGTAAATGGGGAAGAGCACATCCTCTCTTTGTAAAAATGTGCAGTCTCCTATAGTTTTTCCTATTCAGGAGCTGCTCAAAGGGACATACCTTTCAAACATAATTCTTGCTATTCGGGAGGTGGTGCTGAACAAAGCTGAGGTTGGATACTGACCTCTTAAAGGGAATTTTTCCCTTTTCAACACAAAGCTGCTTGCATTCCAGTTCAGAATGGCTGCTGCTTCTGCTTTTTGAAAGATGAAGAGGCAGACACCAAGATAAAGGGACTTGAACTGCCACGTGCTATTTGCCATTTACTTGAGTCTTACTGTGCACATTCATACAGGAATTGTGCATCTCTGTTTTCAGAGCACTGAGGCTGTGGAAACACATAAATAAACTGGCACGGTGAGGTTCAGCTTCAGGAGACTTCTCCTGTTGTCCAGATTGTTCTTTTTATCCTGTCCAACATCTGCTCAGTAAATTGTGCAGAGCAGAGAGTTGGCTCTGATTTCTCTCTTCTCTGGTGTTTGGAGCAGCAGAGCCCTGGGACTGGGCATGTGTTTCCAACAGACTCCTACAACAGATGATCAATGGCCTGAGTGTTGTGGTCCCTTCTACCAGAGTTGTTCCTACTGGATCAGGCTAAATTCCATTAGGGCAATGTGGAGAGCCAGAGAGACTTTCTGGCAAGTTGCAGAGAAGGAAGAGCTTGTGCAGAGCAGCCTGGGCACACTGGGATCTTGTAATCAGCTTTCCTGGAAGGAAGGATGTGCTGAATGGAAAACACAAGCTGTGCTACATCCTTCTCACTGCCTAGGACTCCCAGATGCCCAAAGTGCCTTTGCTTTTGACCTGTGCAGCCAAGTTTTACTTTGGTAAAAGCAGAGCATCAAGGGCAAGATGGAAAAGGGCTTGTCATGCCTGAGCCTTATCTTCACAGAGCCAGCACGTGTAGAGGTTTCACACCCTGACCTGTGAACCAAGAAAAGTTCCAGGAGCTCCTGACTTATCTGGGGTAAGTGTCCCAGACTCCTTGCAGCGCAGGGTGTTTGGGAAAAGAATACAGAAGCTTTCAGCACTTATTTAACTGGAAATTTTGAATGTTTGAGTACAAGGGGGCTTCTAGTTTTATAAATATAAAAATCACCAGCCAATTTGTCTCAGGCATCCAACCCATAAGTTAGCAGCTTTAGTTCATTGCAGTGAGCTGAAGTTCTGTAAGCTTTTCAGAAGAGTTCACAAACACACTGAATTCTAAGCTCTGAGTCTTGTGGATGTAGCATTTCTCAGCAGTATCTGAAGCGTGTTCTCCCAAACCATATTTGACAGGTGAATGCAAGAGAGAAAATGTGGTTCCAGTGTGTATATTGAAAGCAGATGCAGCAAACTGAGTTCAGTGGCTCAGAAGGGGGTAGCTGCTGCAAAGCTTGACATAGAAGATAAATTATGAGGTGCTATTTCTGGCCTCTGGCAAAAAGAAAGGTGTGTGATGGAAGATTGACTTGAAAACAATCACTTTAAATGATTTTGGAATTGTATGAGCTGGAGATGAGCTGCATTTCACTGATGGATGAGTTCAGAAGCTGACCTAATTCCAGTTATTATTGTCATATGGGCCTTTCTTTACCTGTTCCACTTACAGAAGAAACATTTAAAGAGAACTTAAAGTAATTTCTGTCTATGAAAGTAACACATATGACAGGCTATTTGCAACCTCTTTTATTTAAGTTCATTGTTTAAGATTTCTAAATATTTCATTTGCTTTGTCTGATCCTGTTAGTTCCTCTACACTGATTTATTTGTTTAGGTTTTTGTGTTTTTTCTTTTCTTTCTTTGTTTTTTTCACATAGATGTTCACTTCTTCCGTAAAGCAGCAGACAAATGCTCACCTATAATGCGTTAATTCTCATTGTACCTCATCAGAGAATGCATGAAGGAAAAGTCTATGAAAGGTGGTTAGACTCAGCTGAGACTTCTTGCTGTAACAGTAGAGTAGCCCCTTCTCTGCTTTCATTAATTATGCACAGCAGCAGTGAGTTTTGCAGTGAAATTTCCACATCCTTAACCCACAATAATGAATACACATAAAGAGAAGTGACATTATTGTTCCCCCTCCCTTTTATTTATTGTAAATAAAGCTTATTTTGTTTCAATTTCCTCCTGCATTGCTTTCCATTCACTGTGTTGTTTTGTTGCACCTCCATGAAGATTTTGATCCTGCATGACATTTTCAGCTGGTATTTATTAAAGAAATTGCAGCAATGAATTAAGCTATTTAAAAGCTTAGTCCCTCTGTTCTAGACTTAAGCATATGTCAAGCTGGTGGTGTTTGGAATTAGGAATGCCATACTGGCTCTGCTGCCACTATAATTCTGCCAGCAAAAGTTGTCCTGGCAAAGATTTATGGCTTAGAAATTGTTGTCTAACAGCAAAGCAGAATGGTTTTGACCACATGAATATAAAAGAATGTTTTCTTTGAATTCTCCTTTCACTTCAAGGGAGACGTTGATGAAGGCAAGTGTATAGGTCTCTGATTTAGGGATAAAACCTGTCCTGGTGAATCAGTCTTGGAGCAGGGAAGGAGCAGCTTGCAAGAGGGCATGGCAAGAGCAGAGAAACTGATTGACCTGAAGCATGATCTGTTAATGCTACTTATTACCATGGAAAAGCCAAAAAACCAGGATGGGATTAAATATTTTTGTAACATCAGGAGATGGCATTTAAAAGGTGATTTAATCCCAGACTCCTTTAAAAGCCTCCCTCTTGTATTCTTATTTCCTGATAAGTTCTACCAGTTCTAGAAACAGTTGATAGAAGAAAAGGTGTGAATTTAAAACACGACACATATAAAAAACCTCCTAGGAATGCTTTTGCCTTTTCTTATCACTTTTCTGCTGATGTGCTGCCAGGAACTCCATATTTATATTTCTTTCATTCTGACATGAAGTCAGAATTAGTCTTCAATAATGCTCATCTGTGTTCTTGCTAGTTCATGGCTTTATTTTATTACGTAGTGTTATATGTGTCATTTACATCTAAATTCCTGCAGTCTGTGGCGAATTTGGGACAAATCTGCTATTAGAATTAAAAAAAAAAAGCATAATTTTGATAGGAAAAGCCTGTGGATTGATTAATTCCCTTACTGTTGTAATACAGCAGCTGGTCAGGGATCAAGCCCTGACTGTGGTGGGGGCTGTGGAAGAGACAGGGGATGTCTGTCCTTCCCAGACCTCACTGTCAGACAATTAATGGATGGATACAGACAGGGAGGGAGGCAGAAGGACACACGAGCCACTCTGAGTCAGAGGGCTGCAGCAAACCCACAGCCTAACACTTAAGGATGTTGTTGACGTAATGCCACAGGAGAATTACAAGGATAATGAGGATAGTTTCACAGTTACTTACGGCTGCCTGGGAAAAAGCACAAAGGTGCCTAAGTGAGTGTTTTAACAAGTGGGAGATAAGGGCTTTTATCCTGAATGGATTAGAGGACAGAGTTGGTTTCCTGACATTAATGCAAGACAAGAACTGGATCATAAAGAGCCTTGAAAGTGAAGCTTCTGTTTGATGCGATGGAGAAGAGGGTCCAGAAACCCAAGAGAGGTCTGAGACGGTTCAGTAACACGGGTGGCTTGATGGATAAGGGGGGAACACCACCACGTTTTTTCAACCAAGTGAAAAAAACGGGCCACTGTAACAGAGGAAAGAACCTGCTCGGGAGACCTGGCCCTTTGGGGGATCAGGAGAGGGTGGGTGCCAAAATGTTACCTGAAGCATTTTTCAAGGAGGCTCAGGCCAGGCAGCACCCAGGCGGGGTAATGGGACTGTGCCCAAGCAAGAGGAGGGAAGGAGATAAGGCTGTGAGTCCAGAGGGAGAGTTAAAGATGCCTTTGAGGTTTTTGATATGCTGAGGTTGTGCTGCTGCCAGAAAGGAAGGGAGGAGAGAAAGTTAAGCCAGGGACACAAACACAACATGGGCGGGGGAGGAGAGGCTGAAGGGAAGAAATAACTGAAGAAGTAGGAAGAAGATTAGAGTACTGAGCAAAGAAGCCAGACAAGACCAGATTGTGGGTGGTGAATGATGCCAGAGCTCTGGGCAGAGTGAAGAGGATGAGGCTGAAGCACTGACAGAGAAGTTTGATTGAGATAAGGCCACTTGCTGTGCTAGGAAGAGCAGTAATCATGAGGGCTAGAGGCTGACATTTGTGTGCCTTTGATCCTTGAATAACAACACATGAAAATCCCTTGCATTTGTTATTTCTGTGTTTAACTCTAAAACCTCTTGCATTTGTGTAATTCCTTTCACCCTGAAGTATTTTACAGAGGAGACATTAGTTTGGCCAGCAGAGATTTTGGAGTGAACCAGAGCAGGTGTCAATTCTGGACAATGCAGAATGGAAAGTGGGAGGCAGCAGCAGGTCCCATAGAATACATGGGTGAACCTTCCTTTGAGGGTATTAAATTGAAAGCAGAGGAAAAAACCTCTTTAAAAAAACTAAAAATGAAAAATAACTCTCTTTAAAACATTCACCACCGTGACAACTTATAGGGAAAAAATTTTAATGGACCAGTATCTCCTCTCTTACAGCCCTGGAAATAAAACAGCCAGGCTTAAAACTGAGGGCATGATGAATTCATGCATTATCTTCCAGCAAGAGGAACTATGGATGCTATTTTCCCATTTCCTGAGAAAATACAAATAATGAGGAAGTCGATATCCAGTATCTGATAAAAAACAAAGACTGGGTGCCCACTCTTTTGTTGCTGCACAATGGTAGCTTACGCCAGCCCAGATAAGTGCTGTGCAAATTATTTTCCAGAATGCCTTAGATGTGGAAGCCAGTGAAAGATGTGATGAAGAAAGCTTTCCTACTATCTGATTAAACAGTCCTAGAAAGGCCTGCTTTTGAAATAGCAAGAGAACTGCTACTTGACACCTAAAAATTGTGCAAGACAGTAATCAGCAGCAGGGCTCTGCATGGTAGGGCAGCAAATCATTGCTCTGTGAGGAAGGTGCTGCTTGTTCTCTTCTCCTTTTTGTATGGTTTTCATTTGTGCAGAGATTCTTTCTCCCGCCCCAGGCTCCCTTCCCACATTTTCCCCAGAGAAATTCCATTGTGGCTATCACAACTACATTCTAAACCTTCCAGTAATCTGCTGCTCGCTGCTGGTGAGGATGTATCACACCCACAGAGCCATTATTCAAGCAAATCCCTGACTTACATTATTCCTGTTTCTGTTTTCCTGCCTTATTGCTCAGAAAGCGTCTGCTGTGCTGCTGTGTTCAGCCCTGCAGATGACTGGCTCCACCTCTAGGCCAGTTACAGCTGGCTGCACAGGGTGAGAGCTCTTCATGCTCAGGTTTTTATTTTCATTTAGGAGAAGTCAGACCAGAATGTTTTGTTACATTCATGGCTCACAGTTACAGGCACATTTCTATTGTTGCACTTACCTGTCTAAAGTCTAGGAGGAAGGAAAGTTTTCACTCTATTCACTCTTATCATGAAAAACTCCCAAATATTTTCTAAACTTCATGCACAAATATGTTGATAACTCCCCTTTAAAAAAAAGTTTCTTACTACTAAGAGAATCCTATTGGTATCAGGTAATGTCAAAATACTTTTCACTTTTTTTTTTTTTTTCAAATGACAAAAGTTCTTGTGCTTTTTTACCCAACACATCTTTATATTTTCATTCTCAGGTAAAAAAATGGAAAGGGAAACAAGGATTTAAGATTAAAGCTCAAAAGCTTTGGGGGATTCTCTGAAAATGTTACTTAATGACTTAATGCATACACTAATGTACCTTGTTTTACTGGAACCAAAGTTTTCACGGACTCTCACATACTCCCTGAATACATTCTGAGAAAGAAATTAAATACTTAATGACAAAATAAACAAAATCTGCTCTGGGAAGTCTAGAGTTTGCTTTTTGCTTTTAGTCAAGAAGCACTTATTTGATAAATGGGTCGCTTTTAGAGATCTTACCAGAGATTGCACACCCGAGTGCAGGCAGAGGCTCAGCAGAAGATTATTGGGAGATAATGGAGCAAGTCAGATGAGAAAACATGATGAAACAGCAGAAAATTTGCATGCTGTTTTGCTTCTTCCTTTTGCATTAATAAAACTGGAGCTTTTGTGTTTATTTCCAAATGCTGCCTGTTGCTGGATGTATCCATGTGCTGGATGCCCTTCCCATTCCCGTGGTCCCAGCTGTGGGCAGCCAATGCCAGGCTGGGAAACAGCACTGGTGAAATAGCCTGGGCAGCTCCAGGTGCCTGGTTCTGTAAAGCTCATCAATGAGCACATTTTCAGAGAGTCAGTTCTGCTGCTTGCACTGGCCCAGTGTCATCCAGATTCACAGAATTCACAGAATGACCAGGTTGGAAGAGACCTTCAAGATCACTGAGTCCAACCCAGCCCAAAACCTCAGCTAAACCATGGCACCAAGTGCCACATTCAGTCTGTTTTAAAACACACGCAGGGATGGTGACTCCACCACCTCCCCAGGCAGCCATTCCAGAACTTTATCACTCTTTCTGCAAGAAACTTTTTCCTAATATCTAACCTGTATTTCCCTTGGTGCAGCTTGAGGCTGTGTCCTCTGGTTCTGTCAGGGCTGCCTGGAGAAAGAGCCCAACCCCAGCTGAGCACAGGCACCTTTCAGGAGCTGTAGAGAGTGATGAGGTCACCCCTGAGTCTCCTTTTCTCCAGGCTGAGCACCCCCAGCTCCCTCAGTGGTTCATCACAAGGTTTGTGTTCCCAGCCCCTCACCAGCCTCGTTGCCCTCATTGATAAATGAGACTGGCTGACCAAAGGCCCAAAAAACCAGCCAAAATGAGGTTACTAAAGAATAGCAGGCAATATATTTTATTATTTAACATGAAACCCCTTTGATACTGGCTTATGGGACAGAATAGTCTGGTCATGCCTGTAGTTAGAAGAATTAACCCGTATCACATGCCACAAATGTGCTTGTAGTGCAATTACACTAAAAGAATTGTTCTTTGTCCTGGTGCAAAAGCAAAATACAGTCCTGTTCTACAGGGTACACACACCTCCCACCCTGCAGCCCTCAGGGCTGGCCTCAGGACGCTGCTTTTTGTGCCTGACTGATGTGACAGAGCATCCGGACTGTGTGCCTACTGATGTGACAGAGCATCCAGAGCATGCTCAGGGTGGCTCTGCCCCAGGGAACACGGCTGGGCAGGGCTGTCTTGTCTCCTGTTCCCATGGGCCAAACACTGAGATATTCTCATATGCAGGAACTCGGTGACAGAGACCTTGAGATAATCCTGTTAAATAATTTATGAGGGAGGAATGTGTCAGGACTTGGCAGAGAAAGGTGACAGGACATACACAGCAGAGGGCAGGTATGGAGCAAGCCTTAAGCTCTGAGCTTAGACAGGGCACTGGTTTTATGGGAATCTAGGTGAGGCTGGTCTTGTTAATTATGGCAAATTAGTGCACTGAGGGCCTTCACACCAGGCACAGATGATGTGGGGAATGGGACCACTAGTGGGGAAACTGGAAAAGTTTCAGTGCATATACTCCTGAAGTCATTGTGCTCTTAATATCTTACTGGTGAGAGCATTCAGAGAGAGGGGAGCTGGTTTGAGTATACATTTTCATTTTAAACATTTTCACACAGTTCTGAGTCCTGTCCTCTTTGTAAGGCTGGGAAGTAGGAATACAGCCTTGCTGAAGGACAGGAGCAGGGACACACTTGAGCCTTATGGAAAACTATCCCACATAGCTTAAGTGCAAATTATCAAGCTGAGTTTTTGCACACACACCTAGGGTACCAGGAGCAGACCATGGTGGCACTCTTTAGTTCATTTCAGGAGAATATGATCTGATTTGACTCTGTATTTGTGTTCTGCCCTGCAAAGCAGCCGTGTGGGACAGTACAGAGAAAGGACAGACATCCCTGGAGTACCCATGTTCGGCTTTGATCAGAGCTCACATCTGCCCTGCTGTTCCCTGTGTGCTTCTCTTCTCCACCAAAGGCACTCTGCTGGCACCTGGCATGAGCAGGCTCCTGCTGTCTTGGCGGGGATTAGCTGGAATTTCCTTTGTTCACAATAGAATTTCTGCCTGTGGAAGATGACAAGGATTATTCCTCTTCAGGCAGGTGATTTCTGCTTGTGCTCTGACACCTTCCATTGACCTCAGAAATTGATAGTGCTGGTAAAATGTGTTAACAGTCTTTATTTCCCAAGGACTTATCATATAAACTGTGTTTTTCCATTTTTTTTCCCTGCTTAGGCAGAGACCAGCTGAGACATCGTGATACAAGAGACTGTGTACAGTCAGTGTTCACAAATTATATGCAGTCAAGAAACATTAAGGGTGGTCTCTCCATCTCATAACTGGCACATTTTCAAAGAAACTTTACACTGATCAGCTTGCCCAAAGTGGGAGTTGCTATTGAAAGAGGTATGCCACAAATTGCCAGTCTGCAATGGGACTTTCAGTTCCCTGTGCCTGAGCAAATCATCAATTGTCAAAATATGTCTCAAAAATAATGAGCACCTAAACCTCCTTTCAGGTTTATCTGTTCTCTGCCAGCACTCAGCAAGGGGCTGTCTTATTAAGCACTAAAAGAGCTGTGTTGCATGCTCCTCCTGACACACTGCTATTTAAGGCTCTGCCTAGCATTAATTTTTCTTTCTTGTCAGAATTATTTTCTTTTTTTTAATTCGGTTTTTAGAACCAGAGCCATAAATCTGAAAAGCATTTTACATGCTGTGTTAGGGCTTGATTGAAATCCCATTGAAATCAATGAAAGCTTTCCTGCTAACTGCAGTGGAATTGGTGCTTGGGAAATCAGGAAGAAGTCTCTTTTAAAATAAGAATTGTATCCATGTCATAATGTTTATTACCAGTAGCAGGAAATAAACCAAAACATGCACATCTTTTCCCAACATGCCTCATATATCATTTAACTGCTATCTGTATACACTCAGCTGGGACACAGAGTGCAGAAACAGCTCTTCTGGGCTACCTAATAATTCTGCTTTATAAACACAAATCGATGAGAAAAACAAAAGTCCCTTATCTGATTGATACAAATGTGCATATAAAATTGAAATTGCATGCGAGAAAACATGCAGCAAATGTCAGTCTGCTTCTGAGAACCTGGAAGGAAAAGCTTCCTTGTAGTCCCATTTCTGTGAAGTTCTGTGTAGAAAATATTTCTTTAATGCCTCACACTTTCCATGGATGGGTACTGTTAGGAAATCGTGATCTCCCCTTTTAATTTGTAGCAAAGCTTGTGGCTGTGACCTGGTTATCAAAAGTTGTGAGCAAAAAAAAACAAAAAAGGAGAAAAAAATTATGATGAAGATGTAACAAACACTTGTGATACTTGTCTGGGTAATTACATGCAGATCCTGGAGACTGAAATGAAAGTGTGACATCTGCATCTTACTTTGTCATCGAAATTGCTGCAGTCTGCTGACGAGCTAGTTACAATAGAGACAAGCCTCAAGTCTCTGGGGATGTTACAGAGACGTGAGGATCCTCAGGTCTTGTCAGAACCGAATTTTGATGTGGTATTCTCAGCTAACAGCAAAAATAATTATAGTTATGGCATTTCAGAATGTAACTTTGCCAAGGAAATATTTAAAGCCTGAGTCGAATTTTCACATGCTGACAAGGAAAAAAGGAAAGGGTGCAGAGGAGTCTCTGCAGAAACAAGTGCTGCTGCAGTGATGAACCCTTTGATAGTGCCTTCATCAGCGTGCAGGCGTGCTCTGGATAGCGTGAGCCAGGGGTGACTGTTGCAGCTTGTGATTTACCTTATGGGAGGCAAGAAAGGGCTTCTTGCTTGATTGGTGAGATGAGCTGCCTCGTTGCACAAGGCAATGGAGGAGAAACGCTTGGAGAAGTGTTTCCTAAGCTTTCTTGGATTCCTGCCACAAGGAAGTGCAGAGAGTGTAGTCACAGGGAATGGAACGTTGTGAAGAGGAATTAGAAGGGCAATGTGCCTTTAAAGGTTGTGGCAAAACCCCCCAACCACCAAACCAACCCAAACCAAACCAACCCGAACCCCCAGCTGTTCAGTAAATTACAGAGATGGCAGCAGAAATAGGTGTAGGCAGTGAGAGAGTATGAAAGAGAAAAGACAACATTTTAGAATTGAAAGTGAAAAGCAGTAATTCTAGAACTGAAAAATGCTGTGTTTGTCCACTGCTCTTAGATGTTAACATAAGCACTTCTGAAATTAGTAAAACAAAGATAAAACCCTGCTGATAAGAGTGAGTTTCTGATTCCTCCTCAGCTCAGGATGTTTTTAAATACTGGCAAAGAGTCAGAGACCCACTCCTGAGATCAGCAAGAGCAGATGAGTGGGAGGCTACAGTGGAGTTGCTCTGAGGGCTGAGAACACAAACATGCCTCCCTTGAAGCAGTGAAGATATGCAAACTCCACTTGCTTTTCTTTGTGGTTATCAGAGAATCACAACACTTGCCTAAGCTGAAAATGCTTTGCTGCTTTAGCTTTCCAAGTTTAACACTCATTATAAATGACTCTACTGATACCTGCATTACATTGCACATCCAAGTCACTAAACACAAATTGTAGCAGAGTGAATGAAAATGTCCTGTCTGTTCTCCTTCCAGATGTGGGAAAGGTGAAGATAGAAACAAATCAGCAGCCAAACAGGCCTGTGAATTTGCTGAACCTGTAATCTGAGATCAATGATTGATGTGCCAAATCAGCTTTTGGACTCCGAGACCAAATTGTGACTGGTTGGTGTTTACCAAGATGGAAAATGGAGAGAAATGTCTGCTGCTTTGAGCAGAGCATTGATGTTCAAGGTGTGATTTTACATCTGAGGAAAACACTCATAGTTCAAAAACGTACAAAGCTCCCCCCGTGCAATAGGGACAAACTGTTTTCATCACTTGCCTTTATCAAAGCAACTTGAGATGGTTTCGCAGTGCTGTGAAATCAGCGGCATCTTCTGCTTTTATAAAACAGAACAATTTTGTTTTATGCTAAAATAGAACCTGGTGTTTCTACTCGGAAAAAAGATGACATGCTTTTCACTTTTTATGAGATATTTTGGAAAGAAGGCAAGGCACTTTTGATTTTATCTACACTTTTCACTTTGTTTTTGCTTTGTTTGCCAAGCAAGATAAAAAACTCACACAGTGGAAATCTGTTTTCAGTAAAAACCCACTACTCATTTCCATTCTTCCATCACAGTGCCCAGGTTAAAATGACAATAAAACTCAAAGTAAGTGTACTTGAAGGCTACTTGGCAATATTATCATGGAGTGTGAAGGGGCTGGAAGGGACCTTAAGGACTATCTAGTCCCAACCTCAGTGCCATGGACAGGGACATCTTCCAGTAGACCAGGCTGCTCAAGGCTCATCCAAAGTGTTCCTGAGCATTCCCAGGGGTGGGATATCCATGACTTCCATGGGCAACCCGTTCCAGTGTCTCACCGCACCCACAGTAAAGAATTTCTTCCTAATGTCTGGCATAAATTTCCCCTCTCTCAATTTGTATCCATTACTCCTTGTCCCATAACTACAATTCTTGGCGAAGAGCATATAAAAAATGCATTTTAATTGTTACATTGTTTATTGCAAGACAAACGGGTTTGTACGTTATTTGTGCATGTGATTCCCCCTATTAACAGGAGAAAGGAAGGGAGCAGCGCTGTGCGCGCACTTCACAGGCCCCGACACAGGCTGGGCTGGAAGGCACCTTAAGGATGGCTTGTTTCCAAGTCCCCCATGGGCAGGGNGGCTGCTGCCGGCAGGGTGGGGGCGGCCGGGGCCATCGCCGCCATCAACATCAGCGCCTCGACCTCCAAGTTCCGTGAGTGACCCGGGCCTGGGCACGGGGGGGCCTCGCCTGCCGCGCTGAACCCGCTGCCCCCGCTCCCTTCCGGGGCCGCGCTCGGCTCTTTCCTACCCCGACCCGGGTCTCGCCTCGAGAGCCTTCTCGAAGCGAAGTCAAACGGGTTAAGGCGCCTTGGAAGGCGAAAATGACCTTTCCTCACACAGCGTCCCAACTTCTGGTTTGCTGTCACGGGAGATGTGGCTGTAGACCCGGGAGAGTGAGCGTGGGCAGGGCTCTCGGCTGCTGCTCTTTCTGAAGCCTTTTAGCTCAGACCGTGCTTTCCTATAGACTTTGTCTCTCAGCCTGGAAAGCCTAGAGATGAATTGGAAGCCTGTTCGGGATTGCTGCTGGCAGCTGTGGGTAGAGCCCCTGGAAGGGTCGTGCTCTCCCTGAAGGGGCGAGTATCTGCGAAGGTCTGATGAGAACGACAGAGGGTTAATTTACCCAAGTTAGCCCCAAAAATAGAATCATAACATCAGAGAATGGTTTGGGTTGGAAGGGACCTTAAGGACCATATTGTTCCAAGCCCCCTGCTTGTGCAGGGACACCTTCATCTATACCAGGTTGTTCAGAGCTGCATCCATCCTGGCCTTGGAGGTTCCAAAATGGCTTTTGCATGTAGCTTCTAACAAAAATGGCACTTTCCCCCTGGTTTTTTTCTGTGCTAGGCTCGAGAGAATGGAAGATTTTTTGCTGTACGTTTCAGTTCTACTTTCTTCCCAAAAGTCACTTTTCTGGGCAAAATAGACCTTTTTTTCTCATGGACTGTTGGAAAACTTGGATTTGGATAGTTAAAAGCGTTCCTGGAAGTGCAAGTGTGTAATTGCCATGATAAAATTTTGATGGGACATGCACTTTGTGTGTCCTCCCTGCTTTGCCCAGTCCTCTCTCACCTGTCCGTGTCCAGAGGTGATCAAAAGNCCCGGGCTGGCGCCGAAGAGCGGGGATGGCGTGTGACAAGTGACACCGCGATCGGGTTCGGTCCCTTCTCCTGAGGGCTGGCCCTTCCTGCCGCCGCGCTCCCGCCAGGGGGCGCTGTCGGCACGGGGCCCACTCTGCTTGCGGGCCGTGCCGGAGCCTCCCCGCTCCAGAGAAAACCTCCCCGGCACCGGGGAACCGGGAAGCGCGAACCTCGGGCGCGGCCGGGGACGGACCCCACGCCGGCCGCGCCTCTTTCCGCGCCCTGCCTGTCGCTCCGCCCCGCAGAACTACATCCCCCAGCATGCCCCGCGGCGGTGCCGCCCNGGCTCTCGGCTGCTGCTCTTTCTGAAGCCTTTTAGCTCAGACCGTGCTTTCCTATAGACTTTGTCTCTCAGCCTGGAAAGCCTAGAGATGAATTGGAAGCCTGTTCGGGATTGCTGCTGGCAGCTGTGGGTAGAGCCCCTGGAAGGGTCGTGCTCTCCCTGAAGGGGCGAGTATCTGCGAAGGTCTGATGAGAACGACAGAGGGTTAATTTACCCAAGTTAGCCCCAAAAATAGAATCATAACATCAGAGAATGGTTTGGGTTGGAAGGGACCTTAAGGACCATATTGTTCCAAGCCCCCTGCTTGTGCAGGGACACCTTCATCTATACCAGGTTGTTCAGAGCTGCATCCATCCTGGCCTTGGAGGTTCCAAAATGGCTTTTGCATGTAGCTTCTAACAAAAATGGCACTTTCCCCCTGGTTTTTTTCTGTGCTAGGCTCGAGAGAATGGAAGATTTTTTGCTGTACGTTTCAGTTCTACTTTCTTCCCAAAAGTCACTTTTCTGGGCAAAATAGACCTTTTTTTCTCATGGACTGTTGGAAAACTTGGATTTGGATAGTTAAAAGCGTTCCTGGAAGTGCAAGTGTGTAATTGCCATGATAAAATTTTGATGGGACATGCACTTTGTGTGTCCTCCCTGCTTTGCCCAGTCCTCTCTCACCTGTCCGTGTCCAGAGGTGATCAAAAGCTCAAAGTTCAGGCTTCTGGATTTCTGCTGCTCGGGTAAGCCTGGCTTTTGTGGCACATGGCCAAGGCTGGCTGCTTTGAAGTTAAGACTCCCAGGCTCTGTGAGCTCCCTGGCACTCTGCCTGCCTTGCTTGTCAGGTCTCCAGGTACCTTGGGACTGGCTTCTAAACCCTTGAGACAGTTGAAATGAGATGTCATTCAGCCTTGCTAAACTAGACTCTTGAAGTCTTAGTCCAGGCATTCAGAAACTTAGTTTTTCCTTCTGTTTCAGAATGAAAATGGTTTTCAAGCTGGATCTCCAGCAAGTGGGAAGGTGTCTTTCCAGCTAATCCACAATTTATGTCTGAGGGGGAGAAGCAGCAGCAGCAGAGCATGATTTTGCTTAGGGTGTGGTATTGGAGTTCTTGTTTTCACTTCTCTAGCACTAGTATCCCAGTATAATATTGTACTGATTTTTTTTTTAATTATTTCCCTGCAAAACAGAAAATTCTCTGAGTGAGGTTCGTTAGAACTTTTCCACACCTTTGTGTTGTGGATAGTAGCGACGGTACATGTAAGTGAGCAGAACAAGTCCAGTGGAGCAGTATTCACTGAGAGCCTAAAAGAGCTGAGTTGAGGTCCTGCCTGTTCTTATCCTGGCTCTGACAGAGGATCCCTTAATCGCCTTTGTTTGTTTTCACACATAGAAAAAGGGAGAACAGTCTCAGGATATAGATGTTTCCTCAGGGGGAATCGGTGTGTGCTGAATTCCTCCTGCCTGCTGTGTCTTAGTAATGGCAGAACATGTGTAGAGAAGTTTGCCAGTCCTAAGCTTGATGGAAAAGTTGTCTGTTCTCTGCTGCATAAGGCAGTTCAGCAGTTGGATGAACAGCAACTCCTGCCTTGCTTCGTGATGCAGAGGCTGTCCTGGGCAGTATCCTTCCTGTCTTTCAAAGAGGCTAGATCCAGTTCTCCTTCCTTGACATTTTGGTAAGACTGAGAGCTAAAATTAGAATAATGCATAGTTCATTTAATAGCTTTTCTCTACTTAAAGCAACTTAAGAAAAACTTCAATGTTGTAGTAAACTGAAAACTAAGTATTTACAGTTGATCAGCTTCAGTCATAGCTGTGGATCTATAAAGCAGTAGTGTTGTGAAAAGTATTTTTCAAAGTTCATGAGGGAGAAAAGAAGGTGAAGAACTTTTAGTACTTTAAGAAAAGCTCTTCCATAATAGTAATTGCAGCCTAACTTGATTGAGGTGAACAGTGCAGAGTTTCCATTTTGTTTCTTTTATCCTTTTTAAGAAAGGGTGGTTATAAATGCTGTTGATGCCAGTGCCATTTGGGACAGGCACATGTGACTGTGTGCACTGGCATAGCCATTAAATCTGCTGCCTTCCCTGTTGCATAACATTGTTCAGTGCAGCGTGTGTGCATTGCTGCGTGGGCAAATGGTCTGATGAAGAAAAAGTTACTTTTACTAACCAGCCTTAATGCAGGCTGAGAAACAGGTTGTAAAAATAGAGTCGATTTGGAAGCAGCCACGGGGCAAACTCATAAACTTGCTAACATATGCTGGGATGTGTCAGGCAGGGGGCAGAGCAAAATCTATTGTGAAAACATGCACATGGGGGCTGAGAAAAAGGAAACCACAGAGCCTGTAGATGACTCTTGGACAACTGCCTGAAAAGTCTGTACACTTTAGCAAAATACTGAGGATTGTAGAGTGCACTGCTAATTGAGCAGTATTGTGTGTCTCACTTGGTGAGATGAAATACAGCTTCTGAAAGATTCTTAGTTGCTTTCTTTCATTTTTCCTGCCAGAATAAATGACAGATAATTGTCAGACTGATGTCTGCACACTTGGCAGTAGGTTGGATCAGCCATCCTGCTCTGTCTCTTGCTTTTTAGCTATAGATTTGAAAAAGTGAGTGTGTGTTTTGTGTAAGGTTTTATTACCAGTTTCGTGGGGGATGTATACTTAACTCTTGATGGGATTTTTTTTGGTTTTTTTTTGTTAAGTCTTAGTGGGTTTTGCCATTCTTTTCATTGGAGTTGATATCAAAGAATTTGGTAGGTTGAAGCAGACTGTGTTTCCATTATGACTATAATACTGATATATCTAGGTTGTGATAGCTCACGCATATTCTTTTTTACTGAACGGGTTTCACTGCTGCATTTCACTTAAAGTTTTCCTTTTGAACTTTTTTCTGTATGGAAAAGCAGCAGTTGTTGCTCAAGCCTTACTTCTGAAGTCATTAATAATTCTCTGGAAAATGCTGAATTCTCTGGAAAATACTGACTTCTTTTGATTCTATCAGACTGATTTCTCTCCCAGCCCCACCTCCCTAGCCTTGCTGGAGCTGGATAAAATCTGACATTCTGGCATGCTTTCTTACAAAATACCAGTGTCACTTTTCAGAAACCAAATAAATTGCAGTTTGGGAATGGAAGCTGTTGGGCAAATCCTTTTAAGTCTTGAACATCTAATGTAGGGATAAGTGTCTAAGTATGACATCCTAAAAAGAGAGAAAAATAAAAAATTAAAGGGCAATCTCTCTTTCCTTGCTAAGGATCTGTGTGATTCCTTCCTTGCTGGTCTCAACCTTGTTCCTGCAGAGTTGTAGTTGGAGGGTCTTTAGGTCACCCTTCACTTATGTGTGTGTTAAGAGCTGCCAGGAGAAAAAGGACATTAGCTACTTGTGATAGTTATTAAAATTTTAAAGTACTTTGTTTTCTGCATTAGAAGAATAAAAGTAGTGATTGTTCAGTTTGTAGTCTTGGACTTTTAGCTATGTAAATATTGTGGTTGGCTTAGTTTCAGAACTGAAGTGTGGAAATCAAATTACATAGTACTTGTAAGAGACTTTTGAATGAGAATGAAGCTTTTCTAGAATGTTACTGTGAATTTATCAGTAAATTTTCTATGCAGATTTTTCTATGCAAGTCTCATGGGGCTTTTTGTAAAAGCATTTTGTCCTTTACCTGTGCAGCATGTCTAATGGGCAGACCTTCCTGTCTGCTGCTGCTTTCTTTTTCCATATTGTAAAAAGTTATAAAAAATTAACATCTCAACAGCCTGTTAAAATTATTTTGCAGTGTTCCCAAATCTTACTTGGCTATTTTCTTTCAAATTAATGGAGCTCATTTAATATGTTAAACCAGATGTGGGCGTTATTATACATTGAAATCTTAGAAGCAGGACTTGTTCTAATGTTTATGCTGACTTCAGCTGAATATTTTCTGTGGAACAGAGTGGTTCTGTGGAGGCCCATCTTTTTTTGAGTAAGTGAAAGACAAAAACTCAGGTTTTGCTGCTGAGTGTAAGCAGGAATAGTAAAGGTGCTGTGTGGAGCTGCTGCTGAGAACATGTGCCTGGAGTGTGGATTCTGTAAGAGGTGAGAACTCAAACAAGACATTGCAAGGCAAGGAGTAAGGGCTGAGTTTACTGCCAGGGAGGTGCTCTGCTGTTGCTGGCTGCATGGGTGCTTTTACATGGGGAAGCTGACTTGTTGGACTTGGTAACTGAAATCCTGGTGGTTGTGTAGCCAGCCCTGTGACCTCGACTCTCTCGTTAGCAAACAGTGATGTCCTTTCAGATTGCAGGCTGGGCTCCTGGGGCAGTGTCCTGCAGTGCTTGGTAGTGGGGACCTGGTCAGTGCTCAGACACTTCTAGGTTATCTAGATCTGATTCTGTAACAGCTGTGAAGCAAGAGGGCACCAATGGCTGCAGCTTGATGAAGAGGAGCCAGGAGTGCTGCACTAACATCCTCCTCTATGCAAAGTTTCTGGCTGAAATACCCTAACAGGGCACAGAAAGAAATCTGTAATGCTTGCTAGTACAGATAGAGTTCCAACACTTCCTTGTCTCACACCTCTCTCTATTCCATGTTCTTTACAATCTTTTATTTTCCTCATGATACTCATAACTGTTTTGCCAATTTCCTTACAATTGTTCCTTACAATGCTGCCAAAAGTGACTCACTCACTCAGCTCCTTTCAACCCCTCTGAAAATACCTTTCAAAAATATTGCTTCTCAAACCCATCAGTGAATCTACATTTAAATGTATATTTAAAATTCATCCCTAACCAAAATATTTCTTTCCAGTGTTATGTCTAAACTGGTCTGTGTGGGGTGAGAAGTATCTTTATGCTCTGTTCCATTTAGGCCAGACCCACATGTGGAGTTCAAATAAAGAAATTATTCTAGATTTCTTAGGCTGGATAGTTTTGATCCTTTTTTGTTTTGATAGATTTGATTAGGTTTCATTGCTTGAATTCAAATCACAGATTTGATTGAGGTGCTCTTGGTTGCTGAGGGCTTTTTTGAGTGGGTGCTGTGAAGCTGTGCTGGTGTGACAAGGCAGCGAGGAAGTGCTGCGAGTAGGGCCCTGAAGGGAGGGTGTGAACCTGTTGGACCTGAGCCACGAGGGGTTGATTCAGAAATCCTACCTGAAAAGAGGGAGATCCAAACCCTTCTGTGGCTGTGAAGGCACCCTGAGTCACTGGTGCAAGAGGGTGCAGTTGGGAAGCTCAGGAGGAGGATCAGGGAGCAGTGGGGAAAGCTAATTTAGACACCTGCTATTCTTCCCTGTGGTGATCTTTATCTGGAGAAGGAGTGTAATTGTCCCTGCTAGAGGGGTATTGTAATACAGATTCAAAAAAGTTGCCTGGAAGCCTAACTGCAGTTGAAGGCAGAGGGAATTGCATCATCTTTTAGACCAAGGAAGCTGCTGGTCCCACCTGAGACCTGTGAAATTAATACATCTGCTGGGAAGGAATATTCAAAAACCTACCAGTCTTGGCCAGAGCTTGTTCTCCTGAATGTGAAGATGCCGTGTTAGTAATTGATTCTGACCTGCCACAAAGTTACATAATTTATTAGTCTGAACTAATATTTTTATAATTTTTTTTATTGTATTTTCATGTTAGAACTCCCAGGAGTTTGCTTTTCCATGTTACTTAGGCCCCAGAGAAATACCAAAGCACTGATTTGGTAGGTTTTCTGATTTTAGTTTTTGTAAATACAAACTTTTATAAGTAGAAATTCAAGTCTGGGCTTTCGTTTTAGATGAGGTTATTTTGGTGGAAGTGAGCTGTTCCCAGGTTTTTTGGTCTTGTTATTAGTGTAAACTGAAATCACAGAGTGGTCACTTACTTCTAGTCTTTTAGGTGGTTACATAATCTATTCTTGTCTTTTTCTTGCAGTAATGAATGTTATAACCATTGAAGACTATAAGAGCACATATTGGCCAAAGTTGGACAGTGCCATAGATCAGCTTTTAACTCAGAGTCCTGGTGACTACATCCCTATCTCCTATGAACAAATATACAGGTAAGGAAATACCGTAGATGCTACATAACTTATCTTGTCTTTAAAAGGAAATGTTTATTTGATGTTGCTGTTAATGCATATGTCATATTTTATACCTTTGAGGAGACAAGTGGGAAAGTTATGTGAAATACAGTATTGTTTAAATGGCTAAGGTGAATAATAGATACATATCTTGACATACCATGTTAACAGGAATAAAATGCTAAAGAATTAAAATGCCCAAGTGCTGAAAACACTAACAATAAAATAAACCCCATCACAGTTGCTTAGTGTAATGTACTAGGAAATGTATTAAAGACTCAACATCCTTTTCTCCAAAGAGATTGGCATGGTAAGCAGTTGACATAATGTGTCAAAAGGCTTCTTTATGATAGTTAATAGGAATCAATTTGGTGTGGTTGATGTGCAGAAGGAAATAGAAGCACCTGGTGCCGAGGTCCTTTGGTGTAAATTGTCATTTGTGTGCTTTGCCTCAGGTGTTTTGGTATGTTCTCCGCGTGCCCTGTTCCCGGCAGTTTGAAGGACACTCCTTTGGATCTCCATTCTTGTCTGGAGAAGCCTTGGGCTGTCTTGAAGCTGCATTTTATTTTAAGAGGGATCTAATCACACAGCAGAGCTGCCCTTCAGGCTAAAACGAGTGCTCAGTACTGGGGATGGTGGGGGTTTGCTTCCCCATCTCACTGCTGCTCCAAACCAAAGTGCTGAATGCTTTAGAGACCTGGCAGTTTCTTTAGATATGAACTAAAATGAAGATTTTTTTGTGTGGGTATTCATGGTGTTGGTGAATAGGATGGAAAGTGGGTGACTGCTGCTGAATTTACTGGCCAAGATGCTGTTAAAACCTGTGGCACTGCTGTCTCGGTATTTTTTCACCAGTGTTGCCCTCTGTGGAATAAGGCTGCCAGCTCCAGTCACTGATGGCTGGTTTTAGAGACTTTCAGCTCTGTTGTCATTTGCTCTTAGCCACTCTGTCTCTGCAGTTTAAAACTTTGGATTAGGAAAGCAGATAGAAGAAAGGCAGGTGTTCAGTGTTGCCCCTTAGTTCCCATTGGAAACTTCAAGAAACTTCCTCTTTCCTCCCAAAGTTTTGGAACTACTTTTGTCAGGACTCAGAGATCAATCATCATGTGTATGAATAATTGAGATGGCTCTTTGAATTAAGAGAGCCAGCCTTAGTGTAAATAATCAGAATCCTTTCCCAGCTTGAAATCCCCAATGTGCAAACAGTCTGCAGTGAAACATCTCTCAAAAGTCATCTCTGATAAAGAGTAGGTGTGCAAAGTTAATGGTTTAATTATACCTAGTTATGGTTTGCAGATAACTGGAGTTCATCCTTGTCATCTTTCTACTCCTCAAAAGTTTTATTTGCTGAAGGAATACTGGGTTTTGGGTTTCTCCTGGATAACCCCTGTCCATCTGGGGCACTTGGTGCGGGACTGTAATGATGCATGGATATCTGTTGCATATATTTTACTATTACCAAAGCTAAAGATTTTCCATAGTTTAGTGTTAGTGGTAAAGCTGGTGTGTCAGTTTTCTTTTAAAAAATATGTCTGTGGTTGTAATCAGTCTGCCACAGCCTCTTCAAACTAGGAGATTGATTTTGTTTTTTTTTAAAATATTTTTAGACTGTTCCTTTGATTGACAATCTGGACGAGATAGGTTGACAAGGAAAGGATAATTGATTTTTTTTAAAAAATTGAATTTAATAAGGATGTTTGCGTGGAGTATTCTTGAGAGTCTGTAGCAGACTTGGAGTTTAGGTCTTTGCTGCTTCTAAGCCAGTTCTTTAGTCTGAAAAATGGAATGTTTCTTGAAGTAATTCAAACAGCTACATATATTTTTTTTTTCTTTACAGTGAAACTGATGTGAAAATACAGTAGTATTCTTAGTCATCTTTGTGCTGACTAAAGGAGTCAAGTTTTCCATGATGCAAACTCAAAACACATTATTAGATACCCAAATATTTTGGTATTTACTGTATTTCACATTGAAATGGTAGCTGTAAGTGTTTACTCCCCAGCAGTGAGAGCTGGGAGATAATTTCCAAGGTGTGTATGCAGATACTTGCTATGGACCAGTTTATCTGTAAAGTAGGGAAGTGTCATTTGTGTCTGTTTTCAACTGTGAGTCCAAACCTGGCTATGCATTGTCACTTCCAGTTATAAAAGGGTTGAATAAATTGGCAGAGAGGTGTGAAGGAAGGTTTGAGACAAGGAAAACATGAGCAGCCAAGTTCTACTTCTGGAAGCCTCCACTGTCTCCCAGGTGCATTGTCACTTCCAGTTATAAAAGGGTTGAATAAATTGGCAGAGAGGTGTGAAGGAAGGTTTGAGACAAGGAAAACATGAGCAGCCAAGTTCTACTTCTGGAAGCCTCCACTGTCTCCCAGGTGCAGTGCAGTTTTCTGTTCCTCACGAGAGCTTGGATATTCATGCACTGCTTACCCTCTTAATGTCCTTTTTGGGATTTCCTTTTCCTAAGGTGTTTGGTATGTTAAAGAACTGACAAGCTTGTGACTTCTTTTGGGTAATATCAGGGCAAGGATGATTCACCGAATTAGCCCACAATCAGGAACTGAAAACAGGATCTCAAAATGGAGGAGGAACCTCTAAGTAGAAGTGTTCAAATGAAATGTAAACACACCCTGCGTGTACATGGGAAGACTGGTGTTTGACTACAGAGCATGTTGCAGAAATAGAGGCAACAATAGTGTGTGTAACACTAAGGAGAAGTGTAAAATCAGTTGCATACAAATAAAGCGGTCAACTTGTGGAAGTGGCTGTGTACTGGTTAGCCGTGGAGCAAACAAATTTGTGGCCATTTGCTGTGATTACCCAGCTGGCTGATCTTGTAAGAGATGACACTTATATTATCAGTGTTTGTCTCTTTGATCCAAACCAAACTGATATTTTTGCTCTTAGCAAAGAGCATTGTACCAAAATATTTTTTGCAGTTGCTTGTTTCAGTATAGGGTCTGCTGTTGGTAGACTTGGTATGAAAGAAAAAATAATGCCTTGACTGGTAATATATAAATAATATCAAACTACAGATACTCAGTATTTTTAAAATAGAATATGAGAGGTGTAGGGTAACATGGTTCACCAAATAAGTAGACTTTTGCCATCTTTGTAGTCTGCCTGTCTTTGTACCATCTTCTCAGTAGAGAATTGGAAGGTCATAGTTCCCCTAGAGAGATACAGTGTTGCTGAGCCATAGCTTTGGGCTTTTGGGCCATTTAAAGCCTGCAGAATTCAAGGCTGGGGTCTGGACCTCCCTGGAAATCAGTTGTTTGCACATGTCCTAAGAGCAATCTCTGGCCTAAATTGCTTGCTGTCAATTCTTGGTGCAGAGGAGTGGAGAGGGGAGCAGGACAGAGATGTGACTTGCCCAAGATACCAGGTGGAGTCTCCCTGGGGCTCTTGGGTTTGGCGGCTAAGTTTTGAGATGCTGACTGAGGAGTAAAAGCTGCTTGGTACAGATGAATGTTGGTGTTAGTCCTGACAGTGATGGCTGCTCCAATGACATCTTGCTGAAAGTAATACGTGTATGTTTTACAGCTGCTGTAAGTGTCTTCAATGAGTAGCCTTGTTTTGCAGATGTTATATTGCAGTATGAAAGCAATAAAGTATTCATAGGAATCAAAGGTAGCATTGAAGACCAGACTTAACACAGCAAAGCCATAGAATGCAGAATTAGTTTTGTTGCTCTTTTTCTGCATCTTTATTAGGAAAATTTAGAATTTTCTTAGAATTTAAGTAACAAAGAATGGAGGAGCATGCTTTGGTCTGTAATTTTTGCCATTTCTTTTTAATGCTACCGTGGTTTTGATGCAAATTTTATGATACTTGTCATCATTCCCCTTATTTTAGTGAGGCTTTTGCCCTAGAATATTCATAGAATTGTTAAATCTGCTTATTTTAATGGAGACTTCGTTCACAAAGGAGCGAGAAAAGCCAGAAGTAGGTATGTGCTGTTGACAGGATTGTCCTGGCTGTTTTGAAGTGCACTGAGAGCTCATTGTAAGTTAAAACAAAGCTGGGGAGGGGGAATGGGATGTACACCCCGGAGCCTCCAGGGGAGCCCTAAGAGCCTGCTGGAGCTCGTTCTGAGCTTAGGATTGTATTTAAAAGTTCAGCAATCATTCAATTAACTCTATAATCCTCTAAATTGAAACTTGAACAAAATGTTTTGAAGTCTGTTACCCTTCATTGCAAACTGTTGTAAGTTCATTGTTTGTTCCTGTATTTGTTTCTGCAGTTGTGTGTATAAGTGTGTATGCCAGCAGCATTCGGAACAGATGTATAGTGACCTAATAAAAAAGATAACTAACCACTTAGAGAGAGTCTCAAAGGAGCTGCAGGTAAGAAGCTGCACAATCTAATTCTATCTTTCCTGGGATCTGTGATTATATCAGAGCAGTATGTAGGTGGCCCATGGAGGGGATTGCTATTATGGCTGATTTACATTAACTTTCAAAATTGTCAACTACTTCACTCACTAATGGGCTGTTAGACAGAAAACCAGCTACTAGATCCAAAGGTTTGACACTGCCAGAGCTTGGAAATCTCAACTACATGGAGAGCAGTGGCTAAACCTGAATATATGATATAGAATGAAAGAATGGAGAATGGGAACTCTTAAGTGTAATCTGGGATGTAAATACCTCAGTCAAACATGATCTGAACATGAGATAAATGTCTGCCATTCCTGTGTAAATGTGTATAAACTGTTTATGGTTGTTGTGCACCACAAGCAGCACAAAAGGGAAAATCTAAAGGAAAAAACTGAAGTGAATTAAATAGAGATTGTGAAGTATAAGTTAAGAATTACTGCATACAGAGTTCTGTTACAGCTTATTCTGCATTTTTCTTGCCTATCTGTAGATGTCAGTGGTTTACAGCAGTCCTAATATATACAGTTTGTATATCCCTATCCTTCTCTGCATCTTACTCGTGCATCCATGATTGTTTTCGCATGTGTACCTTGTTGAACTTTCTTTTTAGACTAGAATCTCCAGATATGTACTTGAAATTGTCATTGTTGTAGCAGCAGCACTGCTTGATTTTCCCCTGAAGCTTTTTTCACTTCCATAGCTGATGTTTGTGTTCTGTACTGTTTTGCAGTGCACGTAGTAGAGAAGCCAGATACAAAGAAACCCTAAACTACAGCAGCTTTTTCAGTGCTTCTAACACATTGATAATTAATTTCTGTCAGCCCAAAACAGTCTTAATGCTTTATCTGCAGCAGATATTTCTGGCTAAATGTGCATTCCCAAAATATATAGCACTGTGATCTCTCTGATGTCCTTTCTGTTGCACTGTTTTCCTCTTGTGCCTTATAAAGAAAAATAACTACCCAGCATTTAATAGGCATGGTATTTGCTAGGTTCTTTCTTCTTTTCTCTTTTATGGTCTCTTTATTCCTCATGGAGTGACAGCCTCAGTGTTCTGTACAAATTGCTTGGAGTTGGTGAACATAGTATTTAAAATAAAGCCTTGGTTCTGCTGAGCTGGTGCAGCCTGTACATTTTTTCTTCTGTTTGTGAGAACTATGAATCATTTCAGCTATACAGGTTTGGCCAGTTCTTCTGATACATCCCATGGTAATGCATGGCTTTAGTTTGATTTGAATTTGGGAATACCCTGAATTCTTTACTTGCTAATCATTGACTCTTTTCTCTTAAGTCTCAAAACTGAGGCAGCTGATTTTAAAGTCAGCTTTAGCACATATGAGCCTAAATACTTCTGCCTAAAAACAAAGCTGCCTTCTGAACATCAGCTTGTTGAAAGAATAATTGAGAGAACTGTTTAATGCAATCTCAGCCTTGCAAAAGCTTCCTTATGTAGGTTAGACACACCTGTAATATAACACGATACCATCCTTGAGTGCATCACATGAGTCTTGTCTGACATGTGAACATGACTTGCGTTTTGAATGGCAAATGGATCTTTTTGAGCTGCTTTCACGTGCCTCAAAAAATTGTTCTATAATGAAACTGTTTTAGCTGTGCATTGTGAAATTTACTCTTAAGAAATTACTCTACTACACTATGTTTTATTATCCTCATACTTCTTTGATCTTAATACATTTTGGTGACATTCAGTCACATGGGATTTATGTTGAAAATGCAGTTCCAGATCTTTACCATAGCAACAATAGCAAATTACTTTGTAAATGTTGGTTGCTTGTAAGTTTCTGGTTCCCACAGGCAGACAATGAAAAACCTATATATGTGAATCCTTTTAATGCACAGTTTGTGGTGCTTTGCTTTTTGACGTAAGCTCATTCACCTGCCAACAGCATTTAAAAGTTCTGTTTATTTGGCAAGCTATGACTTGATGCAAGTTGTTGGTTTTTAATGTTCAGAGATGCAAAAGTAGCCCAGTAGAGGCAGGAATGTTGGTGTGTGTAAGAAAACAGATGGTTGTAGAAACTGAAATGGCAGGCAAATTCAGTGTCTTTCCCTGGGCAAACCAGCACTCTCTTTGGGTAGCAGTGTAACAGCTAAATGGCAAGTGGGCTGCAGAATGTCTGCATGCAACCAACATGCCAGAGCAAGCTGTCTCCTACAGGAACCATTCATCAACAGCCAAACCAGTAAAACCCAGATACCAAACAGTAAAAGTGGGAGCACCTCAGGGGACTGGTCAGACTTGCACTTGCACGGATTTAGTCTTAATAGAGTTTGGTTTTTCTCTTTGGGGCATTCACTGCAGAAACTCCCTATATATATTTATTCCCCTGTCCTTGCCTGAGCAGCTGGTCACAGCTGGAGTCAGCAGAATGATGGACACTCATGTGTCCTGAGCTGGGTGTCCCAGGCACTGTGCTGGGACACTCAGAACAAACCCTGGTCATCCCGTGTGACTTCTGCTTTTCCAGACTGCAGGACAGCTTCTGTGGTGTTGGTCCTTGTTGCCCTGTGTGTTCCTGAGTGTTTGTTTCGCAGCTTTTGAGCTCAAGAGAGTCACTGGCAGTGGTGGCAGAGGCCATGGGAAAATGTGGCTGGGCTGGTGTATTTCTGCATGTTGGACATTGGGAGAAAAAAGCAGTGAGCAGTGCTTGCTGAGTAATGGTACATTTAGATGAGACGAATTGCTTGTCATCAGGCTGATTTGGGGCCTCCTGTATGCCAAGCCATTTGCAGCTCTCTCATTACTGTATCTGTCAGTTAATGATCCCATCTTCAGACTGCTATGGAGAGCCTCACAGCAAGGATTGCTTTCCTTCCCTGCAGCTAATGTCTGACCAGCTTCTCTGCATTAGTTAAGACAGAGTTTTACCGTGCGGACTTCCAGTAATTGAGAAATCAATCTCCCTAATTCCTGAGCTGATTGGAATTTTGGATTTTGTCAGTTTAAAAAAAGTAACATGTCGCTGCAGAAGACACAAATTAACTTGTTTCCTGTTGTCTTGAGGTCTGTGAAGCCTGTAGCATGCAGACGATTTTTCTAAGATGCTTTATTTGGAAACATTTCTCTGGTAATGGACATGGTTAATTATGTTGTGGTTTAAAATAATGTCAGTTGTTTTTGTGGGTAATTCCTGAGTCATTCAGATGTATGAAGTAGGGTGGGTACACAAACATATGCTTTCAAATTAAATACAGCTCTTTAATGTGAGTAAAACTGTATTTGCATTAGGCACTAGTGTTTCTGGCTTAATTTATTCTTGTGCACTCTGATAAAGTAATTTAAAATCAAGCACTTTACCCATTATGTATCTCATCAGTAAAAGATGCTGGAAAGTACTCAAAGCGTTGACAGTCAGAATGCACTGTGGCTTTGAGCTTGCTTGTTACAAATGTAGCTTTTTTGTGCAGGTGCAGTGCAATATTTTCCTTTTTGAAATGATTGAGGGCTGAAAACCATTTATTTGTTATGTTGCACCTTTTCCATCTAGAGGAGAGAGAAAAAGGGATCTGTTGTTTTCTGTTTGTGGTGGTTTTTTTATGATGATGAATTATTTTTTTTTATAATGAACATGACTGCACTGAGGAGTCACTGGTGTTGGCAGATAATTTGCATGTCTGCTGTTTGGCCCCCAGGACCTGCAGGTTTATAGCCTTTGTTGTGCAATACTAGAAAGGTTTCCTGCCTGATATTAATCGTTACAACTTCTCAGCCTTCTGTCTTGTCAGCTCTCAAACCAGTCAGTGCAGTGTGTGAAAGTATTGTCCCACTTGCTATTTCCTTAGGAGAATGTGTATGGGAGTCAGGTGTCCTGAATGAGGGCTTTAAGGTGCTCAAAGAACCCCTGCTAAAGGTATCAGCAAAAGCACCTCTAATACTGAAGTGAATTTATTGCTGTGAGTTTCACTGCACTGAATCAGATCATATGGATGATTTGAACTCAAATGGGAGAAACCAGAAGTGTTACAAATGTTTGTGTCTCTGTGTGTGGACATCAAAAAGATGGCTTTTGACTTGAAGTAGTAAGGGTGAGCATATTTCCAGAATTGCCATTAAAAATGACACAATTATCAGCAAGTTAAGCTGAGAGGAGCATTCTTGCCTGCAGTTTTTTTTTTTTGTAGTCCTGAAGCTCTGTTTAGTGCCTTGTCAAGCTACACCGGGACTGCAGACCTTGATGCAATTACAGAAAGATACAAGTAAATACAGCACAAATTAATATGTATTTAATTGATAGAAGAACTTCTGAAAGTTCCTTACTGCTACAGTTTTGATGGTCTTTAGATACAATGTCTTTTTGTTTTACAAGCGTGTAGAGTGGTAATGGAACATGGCCCACAGCTGCTAACCTGCTGTAAGACAGTTACCTGAGAAAATATCATGAGGTTTTGAACAGGTTTGAGTGCAGGCTTGACTAGAAAGACACAGACTTTGAATTAGTTGTGCTTTGGTTTGGTGTCTGTTTTTTGTAAAATGTTTTAATAACACCAATGTCTGATGAGGTAAACCTGGGCATCACATACATTGCAAGGCAAGGTAAACAAATTATATTTTCTTGAGAAAGAGCAAAGAGTGGTTGGGAAGATTCAGACCACTTACATGAGTAACAGGTTAGTTTGTGGAGTCATAGCCATTCTCCCTTTTCACTTGGCAGGCGTGGGAGGAATACTGCAGCATATGTGCTGGCATTTTGGCAGGGAGCATATTCCCAGGAAAATGGAGCTGCCCATTCACCGTAGGAATGTCAGCTCTGCTACACATACTGCTGGTTGTGCCAGACGACTCTTCATGAACAGATTAACTTTGTGTTCCTCAAGCACAGAACTGTTGTCTCTGTTTCTTTCTTGTGAGCTGTTTCTGACTTGTTTTGAGCCAGCAGCTGCCTTCTGATTTCATATGTTTAGTTTAAGAATGATATTGAGACTGGTTTTCAAGCTCAAGAAACCCAAATCTTTTCCAGATACATAGTTTCTTGCCCACAAGTGCACTGAAATGCCTAGATATTAGATTTCAAATAAAGGAAAGTTAATTTAGTACGCAGGATCTCCAGCTGCTTGTTTTGTTTGACTGTGTCTTGTATGTAATCCTTTCCCAAATGTGTTTTCCTGTTACTTCTCATTTCTGTTGGTGCTGAAATGTCCATTATGGTGTGTAAGGAGATGAAATTGTGTCTTTAACATTAGATTTTAAACAACAGCCGTAGTATTTTATTCTAAGAAGCACGTGACTCACAACCAAGCTGAAGATGTTAAGCAAATGCAACTGCATCAGAGTTTGAGAAATCCAACCAAACATTCAGTGCTCCTGTGGACACACAATACAATTGTTGCTGGAAAACTGTTCTTAACCCCATGAGTACTAGATAAGATCAAATGTAGGAGAGGATTTAAACTGTCTGCCTGTATTGAGTGTTTTAAAAAAAACCCCAAACAATCCAAAAAAACCAACAAACTTACCAAGAAAACATCCCCAACCCCCTGAATTGACAGTTTGATAGGATTCAGGATGAGGAGTGAAGGAATGAGGAATTCTCTTCTTTCCTGGAAAATCTTAGGCTAGGAGTGTGTATTTTGTATTTTTTAATAGCTTCTGCAATACATCCCTCAGGTAAGATAGGAGTGGGTTTAAACACTTAGTAGTTGCTGGGGAGTTGTAAGAAGTAAATGTCATGCTCAATTCTGCCCCTCCCCTTTTAATTTAAAACATCTGAATATATGTGTTCTCTGTTTCTGGACTAGGACCAGGAGTAAAAAGTGTAAGCCAAAGCAGTTTTTTGGTTTTGGTTTTTTTGTTGTTTTTTTTTTTTTTCTTGTAATAGCTATATCTGAATAAGTGTAGATTTTAAATGCAAATTGGGCTCTAATAATGGCCACAATATAAAAATTTTAGCAACTTCTATTTACTCATGAATTTGTTGCCATGTGCTGCTTTTTAGTTTACAAAATTCAAGTAGTTTATCTAAAACTATTCCAGCTCCAATTACTGTCCTATAAATGTGAATGTAGAGATGTGGAGAAAAATCCTATGCTGAAGCAAATAATGGATTTCAGTCTGGCAGTACAGTAACACTGTAATGAACA
The DNA here is from genome assembly GCA_013397155.1 of Irena cyanogastra. Lineage (NCBI taxonomy): Eukaryota > Metazoa > Chordata > Aves > Passeriformes > Irenidae > Irena > Irena cyanogastra. The sequence continues at coordinate 191,697 of VWZV01000708.1, forward strand.
GAAAACAGATGGTTCTGTTTTCCCCACACAGATTACAGTAATTCATAGATGAGCTGTGAAAATACTATTATTGATTTCTCTTTGGCTTGGGTATTTTGGTAGTTTACAAGTCAAGCTTTAGTTGAGCAGAGTTTGATTGTCAAGCTTGCCTTTTTTTTTTTTT